>JAGDQP010025125.1:0-27214 GCA_022664845.1 Lepisma saccharinum | reverse complement strand
ATGACTGTGCATGTACAATCATTATTACTTCAATAAGTACTTGTCGATATTTTGTTCCAAATACTAACTATTGCTCTGAAAATTATATATTATTAAATAAATATTTAGTTATGCCTGGTAAAACTTATGATTATCACTCATTTGTTTTTACTACTTTCAGCAATAAATTGAACACCTGTAGCTCATTTGATAGAGCTTTGGTTTCACATTTAAGAGGTCGTGTGTTCGATCCCTATGATCAAGCATCCTGACTGAGGTTTTACCGGTTCTTTTTTCTCAATTACAATAAGCAAATGCCTTAAGGGTACCTTGAACTTAGATTCTGACAAAGTCATTTCCGCTACCTTTCCTCTACCTTATTCCGGCCTGAGTCACTGATTCCTAAAGGCCATAAATAAAATTCAAATCAATTCAACTATAAAAATTCAACGTTTTAAAAATGCAGTATTTTAGTTTAAAACTGTTACAGCAGATAGTACGTATTTAGCCAAATACGAAGACAGTGTTTCAGACAACATACATAGGAAAACCGTATTTTCAAAAATAGATGTAGCAGAAGACATACGAACAGTAACAACTTGATATAGATACGGCGACCATACCTCTAAATTTCACGGCTGTGTCCCTGTATTCCTAAAAAAATATATGAAGTCCCTAACCTGAACATAAGGAGCGATATGATTTAATTTAATGGGGACATCTTCATAGCTGAAAGAATCATTCGGGTCTACGTTTGGGACCTGGTCTAAGCCGATAGCCCGGAGGGGAAGCAACGTTTTCAATTCTTTCCTTATCATACCCGTTGCGTTTGAACAATGCTTCTTTCAGGGATGACCGGACAGGTGGTTTGACCCTAGAGCACGATCGGCTCTAGACCAGGTAAGTCAAATCACCAAAACTGACTCAGTTTCAGCTCTGGACATCTCAACTAAAGTTTACATTTGTTTCATTGTCGTGCTCCTGAGTGTTCATAATTAATATGTGATGAACCAATTAGTAATATCTTAGTTAGTAATAATAAATTAGGCTCTGTTTTGTCCCCCTCACATAAACAAGGTTTCGTATTTTCCTATTAACAACAATGGGAGGTCTCCAACTGTGCCCAAGCATGTTTTTCCTTACCCCAGCTCATAGTATGTGTAATTATTTCATCATGTAACTAAGCAATGTAGCGTAAAGTGACGAGAACTGATGTAAATTAACAAAAAGTATTCTAACCCAACCTAATCTAATCTAACTTAATGTAAGTAATGCACTCCAACACTCTCCCGTCAGAACACATTATAAATCTAATAATGAACCAATTCATCACAAGATTACAATGTTTACTGGAGTTATAACACAAATACAAAACGTCATTACTTAATAAATTATTGTATTTTAACAAATACATCATAAGCAAGTTATTGTAACAGCTCAATACCAAGAGGGTCGAAATGCTTTTGGTAGTAATTGCTATTGGTATCATAAGTATTTGATTTTTTTTTTAATACAAAATACGGGAATTTTATTTGTTCAATACGAACCTTTCGATTTGAAAAATTTCCATCCCTGCTCTACAATAACACAACTCTTTGCTTGTCGCTTTTTTCGAAGCTCCACTATAAAAGTAAGATTTCTCCGCTCAACGCGACGCTCCACTATAAAGGCAGCCTTAGGCCAAACTGTCAAACTATCTGTTACACGGTAGAGTGACTTTGTAGAGTGACTCAGCACTATCACGTGTATTCAAGTATATAATTTGAGAAATAAATGTCTGTTCGAAACGAAACTGTGGGTGCCGATGCAGCTGCTGTCTTTCTCCTACTCGAAACTTTTAACGACCTCTAGTGGACAAACGCAGCCTTACGCGGTCGAATTACCTTGTAGACATTATCAGCACTGGGATAAGAATATATATACGAAGTTTGTCAAAAATTTCCTGTTCGAACCGAAACACTTCCCTTGTGAGATTTACGGAGGTTTTACGTTTTTTTAAATGAAACAAGTGGGGATGTGTGCTCGTGAATTTGGAGGGGTGACACCCCAAACTAAGGGCGTGTTGCGGAATCACTGTATTTGGGAGCCACGTAATACCTCACTTAGTCGGTAAGACGCTCAACTTCTAACTGAGTAACCCATGTTCAAATCTCGCTGTAACCGTAAATTATTTTTTCCCAGTACCGAAATCAACACCGTGTGTTGTGTTGATTTAACACACAAAAAGTGGTGGTCACGCTGGGATACCGCATTGTGTTCAATTAACACATATATTTCTTTTGCAGTGTAGGGTTGCCTGATCGAAGGTCCACAACAGAAGATCTGGACAAGTATTAACCTCTAGATCAAACTAAACTGGACATATATAGAAAATACAGTGTCTGTGGAACACCGTATCCTGTCTTCTCCCATTCTTAATCTTAATAACCGTCTTAATTATTTTTATGCGGAAAAATTTCTGGATTCCAAAATCTAACGTGACAACAGGCCAAAGACAACTGCATTCTGAAAAATCATTGCAGAATTAGGCTGTGCCACCTTGGATCTCGGAATTCAAACCGCAGTATTAATAGCGTTACAAAATTCAAACGCACTGACTTCAAAATTGAACTCAACTCACTTTAAACTCCAAGGTATCAAATGTAACGAAGCTTTAATTGAAAAAAAAAAAAGCATACGTAGCCTGCCTTGACAGTTCAACTTTTTAACAATATAGGCAATATTGGACGACAGTCGTATTTAAACTGCAGCCAGGCCGAAAACCGATTCTGCTGGAACCAATTAGACAATAAAATGCAATTCCAAACTAACAAGTCACCTACACAAGAAAGTAATAAATAAGAAATAGAAATTGTAAAGGTTGGTATCGCTACCAGCAGTATTTAATACCAGGGATGGTAAACCAAGTGTGCACCCGATCTGGTACTGGTAGGTAAATAAGCCTAATCTGACCTAGGCTTATGTAGTAACTTAAAACTTCGATTTTCATTAAATTTTATTTGGTAAGAAAAGTAGGGACAATTAAAGCTAGTGTTTAAATAACAGTAATCACTAAATTGTTTTATTCATGAATATTTTGAACACACATTATATTACGTCGTGAGGTTCTTTTAAAAAATCATTCGGTTTTCAGATTACCTTGCCTTACTAAGAAAGATTCTTGAAAGATCTGTTGAATTGGCGGTAAAATATAAAAGTATCAAACGAAAAAAACTGATGAAAGTGAAGATCTTCAATATTAACCTGCAATCGAAAAAAAAATATTATCGACGACGGGGATTTGAACCCATGACGAAGATGAATTTTGTTACAAACTCGCTACACTCCCCACTTACCCTGCCTGTTAAACAGTAGACATTCTTCATTTCATTAGCTTCCAAAGTAGGATTATGAACTGATAGCACATTCCGTGTTTAATTTAGTATTATTATTTCAAAATCTTCTCTTTGGTTTGTAATTCTATATCTATTTGTGAATACAATTACAATGTGTAATGTCATTGTTCTGTACTTCGTTTTAACGTCGTATTATCCTTATGGTTTGGAACGTCAGGAAACTACCTCTGCCGCGAGTAATTTTTCTCTGTGAGGGAAATCGCTGGTAATTTGGGAAATATTCTCTAAAGACATGCAACGAGTTTTTTTATTGCATTGGCAGTCAAGATTTCTTCTCTTCACATAATGCAGTATGTGTAAAATTTCCCACATGGCAGAGCATCAAATGGTATACACGATATATTTAGATTCATCAACTAAAATTGCCGAAGAGTAAGCTTCCTTAACTAGGGAGAGAGTTTATATTAAAATCAGTAACATTTGTCAAACTGTAGCGGAGACATAATGAATAATTTTGTATCGAATCCTTTTCTAAAACATGTAAGAACTTTCGACGTTACCCCCTGAAATATTTTGCTTTCACTCGACAATTTGAATTGAGTTTTTTTGTGTTTTTTTTTCAGATACAAGATGGTTAATAAAAAGCAATGCGAAACGGCATCCATGATTTGTAGATTTATTGAAATGGTAAGTATTATGGAACAAGAAAACTGAAATCCTCCTCGTAACTAGATATGTTAACGACTTGCTCGATTCAAGTCGCGATTCTGTCAGACTTGAGTCGAGTCAAGTTGCTGCTCGAAGATACTCGAGTCGAGTAGGTGTTCACTATCTGCTCGAGTCGATTCCGTGCTCAGTATCTGCTCGAATCAATGCTCGCTATCCGCTTGAGTCGAGTCGAGTCGGTGCTTAATTGGAACCGGACTCAAAGCGAGTGGACGCTTAATGTCTTCTCCAGTCAAATCGAATCGAAGTGTGAAGACTCTCGTCGAGTCGATGCTCTAATGAACTCGAGTCGAGTGACCGGTTAATAGCGAAGACCAGATCAAAGCTGCAGAAGAACGAGTGTCGAGCGATGGCGAATTCTGTGCTAGAGAATAAATTTAATTCTATTTATGGTTTTTAGGCATCTAAGGCTCAATCCAGGACAGGGAAGGGGAAAGTTGTCGGCCAGAGCCTAAGTTAAAGGTACCATCCCCACATTTGCCTGGAGTTACTGAGGAAAACTCTGGAAAAACCTCAGTGAGGATGGTCGGCCGCTGGGATTAAACGTATGCTAGAGAATGCATGAGAAAATTTAAACTAGAGAGTTGTGAATTTATTTGGTAATACTGTAGCAATGTATTGTAGAACATCTTGATACTGTCAATTTGACAATTAGAATATTAGAAGTATTATTAGGAGCTGAGGATATAAATGAATTCCATAGACGATAAATAATATCCAATTTCTACAGTTTCCAGCAGCTGCTTGGAAATTCATTCCTACCGGCTATATGCAATGACAGAATCAAATCCTAGTATTGATAAAAGTAATTACTCTGTGAGAGTGGGGAAAACTGAAATAGATTTGTCTGTATACTTGAAACCACTTACACTATATAACATATTTTAAATGTTTAATTTTAATTAAATTATATTGATTAATTGATCAGCATTGAAGGATAATTATTTGTTGGTTCCATTACTTAATATAGTGAATCAAATGAACGTTGGTACATACATGGTTAGTGTTGTCAATGTCCGAATAATGTAGTATCCTATTAATTATACATGTCATTATTCGGATATCCGATCATTTCAATTGTTTTCTTCTTCCTGTTCTTGGGGTACATGTGGTAGTTGTAAATCCTACCTACCTACTACTCCATTATAATCAATGGATTTTCATTAATAATACGTTTGATTATATCTTTTATTATTTTACAATTATAATATTTACATCATCACATACATACATCTTTAACGTATCATTACAAGGTGTATTATATGAAATATTTTCTTTCGTCTTTCATTTTCTTCTTTATTTTTATGACGAAATAGGAAGGTCTTCGTATAATTTCATTTAAAGTTATCTTCCTCCAACTTTACTTGTTACTTTTTATTTTTCGTTCATTTACTTTCCTTCTTTACATAGATTCTTTCATTTTTTTTTAATAAGCAACTTTCGATTCTTTTGAATGACAACTTAATAACCTCATGTTAATTGTTCAGCGATTGAAGTTTTGCTGAATTATTCTTTATGCCCTTCGGATGCAATCTCAAAGGTTTTATGACTGGGTGATACTCTTCTGCCCAAAGGTTACTGGAAGAAAATAACACCACACAACAAAAGGTAGGGAAGTAACACCACCCAACCTCCCACATATTGTACATCAATTCAAAGGTCTCATTGTCTATAGAATAATGCCAAATTTTAAATTGTCCAAATATATCTAGTATGATTTATGGCCGCTAGAGGGACAGGAGGTTTTCAGACTCTATATCGGGTTCTGCTCTAGTTACGATCACGGTTCTTGATTTTTGTAAGTCATATGTATCGAAAACATAAGTGGCGCCACCTATAAAGAAGAAAACGCCGGGCACGAAAAGTCACTGGAAAAGCTTCATACATGAGAAATGTCTCGCAGTTACGTCATTTAACCTTTACAAGGCACACTTTGGATTGCTTTATTCGACTGAACACGACGCCTAAGACTTAGACAACCCGTGCAACAGGAGAGTCGTGCACATTGCATAGTTTCCATAAATCCGACTTGTATCAAAAGGAATTGTTTAATGAATCATAATTAATAAGACTTTAATAATCATTTCGGGCGCCAGGTTCAAGAGAACCAAGAGTCAACTTACCGAGAGCGGAAGATCAAACTGCACGATTAATTTACCATGATAACTTTGTCTAAATATTGGTCACTGAAATAGAATCTTACAGGTAACTTAGCAAATATCAAATAATGCTCAAAACTCCAAATTCCACTATTCTAAAGGTTACATTTTATTTACAAAAAGGAGAGTCGTTGCAAGAGGTTAGCTTCAGTTTCCTGCCGTTAATTATCCCGAACCGAAGCCTTCAATGATTTCTTACGTACGATCGACTTATTGGTCAGGTTAATTTCCATAACCTTTCAATATGGGTGACGAGCGATCGTTACTTTAACGTCAAGAGAAATATACCAACAATTCAAATATCTCTTGAAAGGGAAGGAATGGAAACGTACTCTCCAAACCACCAGTTATTTACCTCATTGCCTGCTATAATCGTGACTAAGCAATTACGGTCTTATTATTCACTGAAACACATCAATAAGAAGTAATGATGGGCGAGGCTGACAATCACAAGAAATATGTATCTTTCTGCCTTCTTGACAACCTAGCTTTGGTCTTCAGAATTGACCTGCTTTCTTCATGGAGCTCTATCTCAACCAATTTTACATCCCTTGTTCTTTCAGATATTTATAGGGAGTAAACATATTTTTTTAATTCTTGCAAAATCGACCCTGGAGTCGGCACATGCATTATCATTAACAAGCCTACTATCGATAGCCTTCAGTGAAAATCATTCGATCAATTATTTATTTTGTCCTTGATGGGCAACAGTAACTGAAGCCTTCGGTATTGATATTTCCAACGAGACCCGCGGAGCTGAAAAAACCTCAAAACATTTATGCCTATTTCAACAACAATTGATTTATCAATTAACACTCTAGAACGACAGAGTAATATATTAATGGGTAAATAAACACATTTGATTAATCATCGCCTGATGTGAGACACTAATTACTAGCTTTATTCAATTGAAAATTTGTCCTTGGTGGACATTTGCCTTCAATAGCTCCTATAGCTTCTATGGCGCCTTTATTTATTAACTTCATATAAAATCAGAACAGAAAGACAGGATAAGCAAGGAGACCTGGTGCCTCATATAGAAGGAGAATTTTACAGAAGATACAAATATAAACCTCAAGATAAACACTTGCTAAACAACTCTGTCATTTTCTTACTAGAGATAACATTTGTGGTGATTGCAGTCCATAGGTAATTTCAGGTATTGGCAAGGATTAGAGAGTATAGGATTGCCAGCTCGCATAAGCGACAATAGTTTGAACTAAGAGCGAGAACTACATGGTAGTGGCACCTGGTGACCGGCAGGAAGAACTATCTACCGGGTCAACGACTGTTCATAATGGATTTTTGTCTTTGGGAAAGGAAAAAGGAAAATTGTTCTTTCAACTCTGTCAATATTTCGACTTGAGGAAGCAATACAAAGTCTTATTTAAAATGTGTTGACATTAGTTATATTTGTTAGTGGATGACACTGTAGAATATATAGTAAATACAAATAATCTAAATGTCGCTCCAACAACTTCAAGGAACCACAACCCCAAGGAGCAGCGGTCCTAGTCCTACCATACTCCTACTTCTGACGCTACTGTTTTGGTGTGAACCTTTCTGTGGGAGCGGACGCGTGCTTTCCGAATAGGAACGAAGTTCGCCGAAGCTTTGTTACCGGCCAGCTACGTTGTGTTCTTGCTTCTTGGTCAAGTAACAAGGATTAGCCTAGTCCTTGGTTGTAGTTCACCTGCCTACCTGAAGATGACACGACTATAGTGCGATAGTACTCCCATCTATACTTAATACGTTCAACTCCCTTCAGCTGGCGGTCCTATATACTCCCTAGTCCTTGGTATTGGTTTGAGAGATAATTTAGTTTCTTTCACAAATCAATGAATCCTAACCAAAACAAATTATTCCCCTCCAATATAAACGCAAAAATGAATATTCGTCCCAAAGAAGTTTAAACAAGTGCTCAATTCGAGCCACCGCGGCCCAAATGAAGGAATTCGAGTTTAGTACGCTTACAACGGGGAAATATATCCAGATATGATCTGCTTTGCATTATCTTCAAGTTGTTTTTACAGGGTTCCCACTCATTTGCCAAGATCAAATTCCCTGACTTTTCCAGATCACTACTCACAAATTTCCAGGTACCCCATTTTGTATATATATCATAATTCCATGGGAAAATAAAGATACATCAAAATATTTCACTGTATTCTTTTTTTAAATTGCTTCATGGTTGGCACATTAGCCTCCAAGTAATTTAAAAAACGATCTAACATTAAATGCCCGTTGCAGCTAAATGAACAAACAATAAGCTATCAAATTCCCTGACTTTTCCAGGTTTTCAGACATTTTTTTAGTGAAATTCCCTGACTTTTCCAGGACTTTTTAGTGTTAAGCTGAATTCCCTGACTATTTCAGGTTTTCCAGTTGAGTGGGAACCCTGTTTTATTCCGGACCCCAGGGTAATTGCAAAATTAAGCAATTCGGTCTACACAAATGTTCTTACATAATTAATGCTGGAATTACATGAATTATTTCACAAATCGTCGAACCCTAGGCAAGGGTTTTCAAGTACAAAGGGCATCCTGAGAGTAATACCTCCTCCTTCATAATTCTATAATATTTAAACTACGATATATCACTAATATAGAGACTATTTCACTTTCAAATTCCTAAGTCAAAAACATAAACGAAAAAGGAAAATAAAGAGCAGTAATTGAATTCCTAGAATAAGAGGAATGTCAGGTTGCACAGACCTACGGAAGCCTCCTGACGGTGTACGGATACCACAATCGGCATCACTAATATCCGAAGGTGGAGGAACAGGTTTGGAGAGGGGGAAAGTTCAGTGGATGACAAACAAGGATGTGTAAGACCCACAAGTACAGTGACATATGAGAACAGACAATCAATGAATGGTCTCATTTGAGCCGACCGTCCTATGACTGCTCAGGAGTTGTGTGATGCAGTTTATTGTGGTCATAGTGGTATGGAAACATTAACGAAGAAGCTAGAGGAAGCAATCAGAAAGGAGAGACCTGATATTCCACTTGTTAAGAGTTGTGTTACACCATGAGAATGCACGTCTCCATGCCTGTCAAAATATGCTGATTTGGCTCATTCCGACTTTTACTTGCTTGCTCATTTGAAAAATAGCCCTCGGGGAGAATATTTCAACGACGTGGAAGACATTAAACTGGCTACGAAGTTGTTGGTGAAAATTTTTCCAAAATGAATTTCAGAAATGAGTTCACAGGTTGCGAAAGTGTATACAAAACAATGGATAACATTTTAAATAGGCTTGGATTGTGGACAACAATTTGAAGTATTTTTTCCACCAAGTTTTCTATTTTTATTGCTACAAATAAACATTTTATGAAGGAGGAGGCATTCATTACTTTCAGGATGACCCCAGTATTTTAAAAAGGGGAGGTTCTTTGTTTTGATGGAATCTGGCTGATCAGCGAATAATGTCATCACTATGGCAATGAAAAAATGAAGCGAATGCATAAATAACTTCGAGGAACAAGAGGATTCTATTAAATAATTTAATATTTTAAAAAGAATCAAATGTCAATACTTAACAATAGATAATCATGATTGCAGTTCTGCCCGGAGGCTGCTATGTCGTGACTATTTTTGGATAAGTGACAGGTGGTCTGTCATTCCTTTTGATCAGATGAAGATGGCGTTCTATGGTTGGCACCTACAATTTTAAAATACAGGGTGACTGGAAAAGAATACGTATTACAAACCAGCATGCTTGCGGAACTACTGATCACTGAACAGCAAGGCACTCTCTGGCGAAAGATAACATTGTCTAGTTTCAATCAATCGCCGCTAGATCACTCGTCACGAGTGAAAATGGCGAGTCAGCAGCAGAAGGCGTTTTGTCCTTGAGTTTGCGAAGTATATGGCCTCCACGATCACCGGATTTCTGTCCTTGTGACTTTTTCTTGTGAGGGTACATTAAGGACAACTGTTTATGCACCATTACTCCCGAATGACCTGCAAGAGCTGAAAATTCAGATCGCTACTGCTGTAGCATCAGTTCTGCCACGAGACGAGACAGAGAAATGGCTATATAAAACGACACGAGACAGAGCTCTCGTAATGTAAAATACACATCTTTTCGAGACGTGACACTCCCTGGACAAGATATTTTCGAGAAGAGGCAGCCTAAATCTCGTCTCGTCATCAACACTATATAGCGTCAGGAACTAAGGACATGCTTGACCGAGTTTAGGATGAATTCGATTACCGCTGTGATATTGTTCGTCCTGCTGGTGGAGATTATATTGAACATCTCTAGATAAACTTTCGATAAGTACGTGGCAAAAATTTGAGAGTTATATTATTTCCATTTTTTTATAATATATTTCTTTCAAATACGTATATTTTTTTTAATCACCCTGTGTATTCCAAACCACTGCGCTTAAGGTGTTCCCAACGGCGACAAGTGAAACCACTCGATCAGAGTAATGGAAGTTTAGAAAGAATTCCAACATTACTTTCGTAAGGAATTGTGTACATACTATGATGAAATAAGTGACTTTTCTCTAAAGATTAATATCAATGTTGATAGAATGCAATACAACATTCAAATGACTATAATCATGCACAAACGTATTTACTGACATATATATTTTTTCTCTCTCTGCAGGTATGTCTTATAATCGCTGCCGTGTTCTACTACACAGATAGAATGCACATCGTAAACGCGGCATTCTTAGGGGGTTTAATAGTCTCTGCTACGTTCTTATTTGCTATGATTGTAAATGAGAAGATACCGCAACTTCCGGTAAGAAATATGTTCCTTGTTAATTTTATAGTAAGGGGGAAATTTGTCCCCTTTTGGAAATTGTCTGTTTTGTTTGTAATGTCTATGAGCTTCTAAGCACTAATGTCCAAACTAGGGATGGCCAAACGGACTCTGATCCGTGAAGTTCCGGTGCAGATATGCGGATTTTCGGATCCGGATAAGAGTTTCAAATCCAGATCCGGGTTTCAGATATCGATACTGACACACATACAGTACTAGCGCATATTTCTACAAGTAGAAAGTAATTTATAAATATCTTTATTGTTCAGATTACCCTAACTATTCTTCTAGATTGAATTGCTCTTCTTTAGTAATTTAGGGTTTTCTTCAAGTTGTTCACTAAAAGTTTTACACGACATATTAAAGTTTGCTTTTAGTGCGAGCATTTACTCAAAGGCATCAATTTTCATTTGCGACTTTTCCTCAGCCCATGTGAAAAATAATCCCTCCACTTCATAAGGGGCATAATTGCCCAGGAAACACAGTAGTTCAAATACGTCATTGTATGGTATGGTGGCCAGTAGTTGTCAGGTACGATGATCAAAGGATTCACATCATTACTTAAAATTTCCACTGAGGGAGAAGGGGTCCAGAGTCATGTACTACAAAGTCGAAAGATTCACTACAAAGAAAAGCCATTCATTTTCCTGGTTATTTTCCGTAACCAACGTCTACGGGTCTTGAAAAAGTTAAACGAAGCATTTACAATTTACATGGAAGGGCTCTTTTAATTTAAACACCTTAAATATTTTTTTTCTTTATTATTGAAGTTAGCACACAATTGTGTTTCACATGTATAATAAACCTTGGGTTTTTATAAAACTTGCGAAAAACTTTCCGAAAATAAAGGACAAAAAATAAGGTTCTCAAACCCCTCCCCGCATAACACATGTGCATGGCAGATAATCCCAGCAGTTCCGTGCTGTTTGAGAACCTTATGCCCGACCCCCTTCTTCTCACAAAATACTAACATTGTAAGTTTAATGGAAAATTAGTATAATTTAAGGCGTAATTATAATAGCCAAGTTCATAAAGGTTTTGAATAGGAGATAATTAGGGAACCGGTGAATTTTACCCCATTGAAAGACTGCTACCAGAGGAACATTTTTACAAAAGCTCCGAAAAATCCCCTTGGAGCTTCCGCCCCCAGTCCCCCTCACAGGTTCAAAATGTGTGTTACTAATGATCGGATCAAGTTCAACATTTTGTCTTGTTTTGTTTGTAATTAAATGGGCTACAATATTGGTTTTCTTCATTTTTACGTTAAACCTAATAGTTTTTTTTTCATAAATTTAAGAAAATTTGTGGAAAAAGTAGGTTTTTACTTTGAAACCTACTATATATATATAAGTTTCTATAAAAGTTTTCTAGCCTGTACTGTTTTGAATCTGCTGAAAATTTTTATAGTTTCATATATTTATGTACGATGCTAACGCTGGGGACGGGTGAGAAAGCAAAAATGTTCGGGTTTCGACGCGGCTGCCCACTAATCACGAGCAATGTGATTTACTATCATCATCATATTCAGCCGTTTTCCACCCACTGCTGGATGAAGGTGTCCCCCTTTTCTTTCCACATATCTCGGTTTGTTGCTATCCTCACCCATGTAGCTCCTGAAAAAACGCTTGATTTCATATTTGGGCGTCGTCTCGGTCGTTTCTTTTCTCTAGGAATCCAATGTAGTACATCTGTCATCCACCTTCCATCTGTTCGTCTAGCTGTGACTGGCCCATCTCCACTCCATCTTCTTTGTACTCTTGATTATATCTTCTACGTTTGTTTGTGCGCGAATCCATTCATTTGTCTTCCTGTCCCTCCTAGTTATTCCTAGCATGCATCTATCCATTGCTCTTTGTGTTTTTTTTTTAATAAGAAGGATATAAGTAAGTATTAATGGCACGCTTTTGAGATCGGTGGTACTTTTGGTAGGTCAAAGTTTATATCTTAGCGTATTTTTCTTTGTCAAAGCCAGAAATCTGAAATACCGGGCCTCGTTCAACGTAGAATATTTTTCAACCCATACAGATACAGCACAAATTTCTCTCCGGTAGCCAACAATTCTTCTTTCGATGTAGTAGCATGCAGAAAGCTCTCAGCCTAACTGTTAGTCTCTGGTGACTTCACCATTCCCATTGCTGTTATTTTCTCTAACAAGCCGTGGTATCACATGTACCGATACCACTTTTCCACCGATACTGAAGAGGCCGATACCGATACTTTTTTGAAAAAATTCCTATATATTATAAGACTTTTTAAAATAATGAATTTATCCACATTGTAATAATACAGGGTGGCCGAGATAAAAGAGACCCCATGTCTTATAACTCGTTTATTGTAAATACAGATTACAGAATAGTAAATTATTATTATGAAATAATGTATTATTATCAAGAACACCGTACTGAACATTCAATAGATCACAGGAGGTGCTGAAAATGTTCACCATGAACTTCGATACACAACTGAGCACGTCTCAACATGTTTCTGGAAACTTTTGCCAATTCATTTGGTGTGATTTCCGCAATCGCATTGCGAATGTCTGTTTTCAACTCTTCAATGGTATGCGGGTTCCCACATAGCAGAGTACGTCCCTGGGACGTCCCATTTAGATCCCATTACCGTCAGAATGGTCCTGCTCCCATAGCGATGTCCTAAGGACGTCCGTGGGATAACTCTGTGGGCAATACAAACAGTTCATCCCGTATGGATGTCCCCCGGAAAGCCGTGCGGGATTACCTACCTGGAATTTCTATAAATTAAATCGACTTTACTATTATTATTATTTAATTAATTATAACTATACGAAGGATATGCCTTGGTATAGTTATACGGAGGATTAATTATAACTATACGTCCCATGGATGTAAACGAGACTTAAACAGGACGTCCTACGGACGTCCCGATATCCTGCTAGGAGATCCTTCAGATATCCCTGGGACGTCATTTTGCTATGTGGGTTGTTACTGTAGACTTTACCCTTTAAATTACCCCACAAATAAAAGTCGCAGGTAAACAGATCGGGCGATCTGGGAGGCCATAAACCTGCGGAAACTGTACGTTCTTCTCCGAAAGCTTCATGGACGTGTGACATTGAAAACCGTGAAGTATGCGCCGTAGCGCCATTATGCTGTAAAAACGCATACTCTCGTTCTTCCTCCGTTAGCTGCGCTATGAGTGGTTGCAACAATTCCGTTACATACACTTGAGAGTTCACGTTCTTGTTAAAGAAAATGAGGCCTACAATCCTTTGGCCTGATACAGCACACCAAACGCCTATTCTGAAATTATGCAGGGGCACCTCAAAGTGTTCCCTGGGATTGTCTGTTGACCAACAGCGTGTGTTTTGAGAGTTCACGTAGCAGCTAAGGTGAAACCATGCTTCGTCTGTCATGAAGTAAAGATTTGGATCCAGATAATCATCAGCGATAACTCTTTGTTCGATTGAAAAAGGCATTCTGCAGAACTGTATTCACACACAGCATTCACATACAACAAGCTTCCAACGGACTACTGACAACGCAACACTGATCAATAACAGCTACTCGACATCACGTGATCCCGCTCGAGCGCCGCACCAACGTTCAGAAGTAACAACACTCAGAAAGGTTCAAATTTCACGTTCAGTATCACACGGGGCCTCTTTTATATTGGCCACCCTGTATATATTAGATATAAGGCCAAAAGTTCACATACAAAAGTATAAAGCAGAATTTCATATTACGTTAGACACAGAAAATATATTATACTATCAAATTGAGTACCGAACTGTCCTTTGTGCTCCTGGGCACTTTGGGAGATAAAGGCGACTGAGCGTGGGACTGACCAGTGACCACCCATTTCTCCTTATTCCATAGGTCGAGAATATGTGGAGTCCCCCATGCGCATTCCCGGCGCGTGCGCATTGTACAGGAAACACCGTTATGTAAGTAAAGACTAAAGGGAAAATACTGACAATGTGAGCGTAGGCCGTAGAGTGGTTCACTTGGAAAGCATTTTGTTCTTAATCGAAACCTCTGACTCGTTTGAGATCCGAAATTCGAATCCCGGGTGTGCCTTCCTGACTGAAGTTACCTTTGGCTTTCCTTCAGTTACTACCACTTCTTTCTAACATGAGCTACTATTTTGGCATGGACGGACTAAAAATATCATTTGAGCAGTGCAAATCAAAGGCGTACACATGCATAAAGAAATCGATTATACCATCGATAATCATTTAGACGAATTTTATGTCTAAAGAGACTCATGAAAGATGAGTGTCACTGTTGTTAATATTAAACAAATCAAAAATAATTCGGAATATGTACCGGTGTCCATTTGCCGATACCGGTACTCCAAAAAGTGGCCGATATCACCGATACCGATATATCGGTACATCCCTAATCACAACCGGTCAACTTCTACTATTTACCAATCCATTGAGCATTGTAGTGGGATATCATGCTTAAACTCAGTAGGAGAAGGATGGTGTGGATCTATAAGCATTAGAAATTGTACAAAAAATCATTTTATATTGTTTTTTATGATACTATTTCATCGGTAAATCCGATTATCGCCTTAACATCTTATAGTACATGTAATCCCATTACGTCTACTTCATTCTCATATTTCTTGATCAACTATTCAAGTCTTAGTATAGGGAAGCACCACGACTACTTCGGTTACCTTCGGAGTTTACGTCATTCAGCAGGCACAGTGAGTCAGAGTCACGCGAAGCACAAGGGAAATCAAATGCACGCAGTTAAATAAAAAACAAATAAGTGCACATTTTAACTTTAAAAATATATATTTAAAATATGTTTCTTTTTTAGAATATAAATAGATATGTATGTTGTGTGCTGCTGAGTGAAATTATCATTTCAAATGTATTGTGCACTTACTTGCTGTAGAAATAGACATGAAAAAAGGTTTCGGAACTATGCTAGAAATATAAATAGAAGCAGTTTCCGAAATTATTTTCTTTTTGTTGTTGTTCAGAATGCAGGCAGGATTTTTTCAATAGGTTAAAATCCGCCATTTTAAAGATTTTTCTTTTTGCCCCTTGTTAAATACCATTAATGTACAAGATGCTTGGACTAGGTGGTGGTGAGTTTAAAAAGTCATTGTGTATTATCTCCAAGTACCACTATACTAAGAACTCAGGGAATTTGGAGAAAATATGATAGAAAACTCAGGGAATTTCAAGTCAGAAACGTAGTAGACACCATGTTTATTGTCACTGATCTGCCCTTACAAAGTAAGATGAACTAGAAATTAATATAAGATTACTGCAGCTTCGTTGCTTGCAGGGTTTGAAAGTACACAAACGTCACAATAATGTTTCTCTACAAAAAAATGTAAACATAAATTTCATTAACATTATGCACATCAAATTACTGGCACATCGCCACAAACATCACGTGTAGGGATACGCCATGCCAAAGGACAGAATTGCACTGAACTCTCGAATGAAGGTGGCCTTTCGTCAAAGTAACCACTTTTATATCATGCATATTGGAAGACGTGTCGAAATCTAGAAGACAACTAATTACGTGTAATGGATTGTAGTTTAATAATAATATTTCGTTCGTGCAGATTAATGTCACTGTGTACAAACAGTATGGAATCAGAAAATCTTAATCTAAATCCATACACATCACCCCTCAAAATACATGTATCTTAAGTTGAACCCCTCTACACACTTGCAAAACTTTAAAATCGGAGATGGATTTTTTAAACAGTTCCAAATTTTCCGAATCTTGCAATTTGGATGGGTATAGCCCTCAAACCGTTTTCCAGCTCAAACATAAATTAAATATCTCTTAACTCTAAAACCTCTACACAGTTCCAAGGTTTCAGGGTTCCACATTGTTATTCGTGTAGAATTGCCCCCTCAAACAATTTCTAAATCTAAACAAAATTATACCTGTTTGTTAATATTAACCTCTGTACGTACACATCTGCAAAGTTTCAAGGACATTCGAGAGGGAGATTTTATGTTTTAATACTTCCAGATTGTGCTACTCGTGAAATTTGGAGGGGGTAGCCTCCTTAAACCGTTTTGGGCCGAGAAAAACATACGTCTCTGCTCATTTTAACCCCTTTACATACCTATAAAGTTTCGAGGAAATCGGAGGGAGACATTTTGTGTTTAATACTACCCCTTGGGTTCCCATATTTGACCTGCTCTCACTAATTTACCCGTTGAACAGTCCATTACCAACCAGCTACAAGAAAAAACACATGACACCTACATAAGCTTATAACCAAATTACATGGAGCTATTTTTCTTAAATTAACTGATTACAAATTATTTGTAGGTTTTATTTGTTTAAGGCTAAGGAATATTGAATTCTTGCCAGATGTAGCATTTAATACTTAATTACACTAAAATTTATTGTCATGTAAATTAAATCGATCTTTGAGAAGTGCAAGTTTATGTAACCCATCAACGGAGATTTATCATCAGTAAACCCCAAAAGTGTAAGAACTAAATTTAATAAAGTTATCAAGGTTACGTCGGATCTTCATGTGGTCGAACTGCACCTGCTCCACACACCGTCGTTCAAAGATGAGATATAGGAAAGAAAGACAATATGTTAGTTAAAAGAATTGATTTTCTTATTTTTCTAAATACACATAGCGACAAGTGAAATCTGTAAAGTATTAAAATGGTGTATTTTTTAAAAAAAGAATAATATTAGAGACTGACAAACACATTTTGTCTTCTTTTAGCAAACCATCGCCTTGATCTTTGCGGCTGCGTTTAATGGTACTGCTGCAGCAATGCTGATCATTCGGGAATACATGGTTACAGGTGCACTATCTCTAGTCCTTGCAGTAGTATATATATTAGATGCGATTTTTCAAGTGCAGGGAAAATCCTATGCAGTGTAATGTAATGGTGTCTTCTTTTGGTGTGTAGTCAATTTCAGTACGATCTAATTTTCAAGGTACAATACTGTATTTTAATGTACTAATAAAAAAAAGGAAACAGTAATAAAATTTTTGTTGGGAAGTAAAATTAAACTTTCAGAGAACATATTTCGTTTTCATTTGTGCATTTGACGCTCTTTAAAATTAAACATAGAACGTAGACTTCGGATCAGCAATACAAGTCCTACGGTAAACGGACCAGTAACGAACATATGAAGACTGTAGCCTCCAACCAACAGGAACCGTGGAGGTTGAAAATCCTTCTCAGTGTTCGTCTCGTGAACCTGAGGAAAAACTTACCTTAAGCACTTGCTCGGATATTCTGGGACGACGTACTTGTAAGGTAAACATTTAAAATGGGGTAAGTTGACACTAGGAACAAACGGAATAATAACTCGAATTCTAGAAACCCTTAAGCAGAACCGACCAATCATGGGAAAACAGGACAAATCCCAGCGGTAATGAGTTCTCAAGCCTAAGCATACTAAATCAGAGTTCTACTTAGCGGTAACCAAGGCTCAGACAGGGGACGCCGAGCTCAATCGATCCAATCTCCAGCAAGGCTCTAAAACAACTAGAGGAACTAGCTAGCGCACTAGTTCTTAAAGTGACGCCCAAAATATTCGTTCTCCTACGAATGACTGGCTTTACAGGGCCCAAAGCTTCCCAATAGCTTTGATTGGCCTGACAGGCCCAGAGACAATAGGAGCTGCCTAGTTGAAGTAGTTTAAAGTGATTTAGGTTTGTTCCCTTCGACGTGCTCTAGTCTCGATCGTCTCTGTATAACCTCTCTTGATTCGAGCCTCGCTGTCAAACAAAGTATTTATGTTCACTCCGGAATTGCAGCAATTTCTTTCGTATTGAGTCAACGAACTTGGAGCGTCTGTACAAATAGTTTTCTGTCTGAGCTAGTTGCCAGTGGCGTCTACGAAGTGGATTAGCCCTTCTGGCCATAGTATTGTAAATCAAGATTTTCTTAAGAGTGGGAATCATTTCACATACTAATAATATAGTGACGTAATATAGTGTACGTATATTCTGATGCCACTGAATATTATTCACTTGTAACTGGCTTCATATCATTTTTCTGGCATGATGTTGAAAATACTTTCTATGACCACTCCGAGGACGAAATCATAATTCTATTAATTATTTTACTTCAACTTGGGAAAGATTCTTTACTCTTCATGACCATTAGTTTATCATGAGATTTCCTGACCCAATATTTTTCAGATATAGGACGCGGGGTTGTCTATTAATGAAATGACTTATTTTAGCATTGGACACTATTCATGACAACGTAAAATTTGATTTTTTGTGGCCACGAGCAACCTATGGCTGAGGCGTAGGGTAAGGGAAAGGAGACGAGAAGGAGTCGGACAAGTCTAAGTTGAAGGTGCCATCAGGGCATTTGCCTGGTACGACTGAAGAAATCCCGTCTTAAAAATTCACTAAGGATAATTGTCCGCTGGTTTAAAACCCTGGATCTCCCGAATGATCACTAAATCGAATTCCATGAAACAATCAGATGATCGAAGAACAGCATAAAGCACTCTGTTTACTAAAGTAGGACGTATAAAAATGTAATAACTCGAGAACTAAAATGTTGCCAGCGGGTGTTCCCAATATGGCCCGCTATAGAAAACAAAAGCGTATGGCAAAAGTGATGTCTTAACTTCCTGTATTACTCACATATGCTGCACACTAAGAGATAAGTATATATAATTTATATGGCATTGCAAAACCGAGAATATTGTATTAATACAAAATGCCAAAATTAGTTAAAACCAAGTGAATATACAAGAAAGAAATATGAATAAATAAGAAGTGTAACACAAAGGAAGAAGCTTAGAAAGTCACGTCTCACGTGAGGGATAAAGAAATAGCCTGTAATCTTTAGCGGTGATTCCAACACACTCCTCATGAGCATATTTGCTACACGACACACAGAGACGCATGTCTGCAGCCCTGCCTTCCTGACAAAGGTAACAAAACCAAGATTCAAAAGACTTTGTACAACTCAGTGCCGGTTCTTCAGGACTATTAGAAGCAATCTACTGAAATTCTGGTCGTTTTAAACGTAATGACATTCGCTTTGTTTTGGTTTTAATCTTCCTATCTTTGTATTGAATATAATAGCTTCCTTATTACCTGGTATTATCTTCATTTTAATTACTAAACATTATGATGATGAGTGTTCAGTACAAACCATTCAAATACACAATTCTTTCATTTTAAACAGTTATGATCGCGTTCTGCCCAATATGGCTCATCTTGCCTGCATGCCACTGTGAACTTGTATTGCGTCATTACCCGTATAGAAGCGCCATATACCCTTCTATCTCACAATAATACATTTACGGCAAAACTGACTTCAAAAACTACTTCTCGTTAAATT
Source organism: Lepisma saccharinum (assembly GCA_022664845.1). NCBI lineage: Eukaryota > Metazoa > Arthropoda > Insecta > Zygentoma > Lepismatidae > Lepisma > Lepisma saccharinum. The sequence continues at coordinate 6,925 of JAGDQP010025125.1, read as the reverse complement.
CTAGCCCAGAATAACGTATTACACGACCCCCTTCCCATTTAAGAAAATGAATCGAGATTCAATATGGCGACCATGAACAACATATCATCTAACAGGTAGTGGCTTCTACCCAGTTACTTTTCTATTTACCTTCTATTTCTTTCAGAAATTTAAGAATATAAAGATATTTCCACACATTTTTCTCACTATTGACTTTTAAATCATCGATTGTGACGGGGTCACGAGGGAGTGGCATTCCAGCTATTTAGCGCATTTTAAGTCTTCGCCAGTGTTGCCTTTTATAGTGTGTGCCCGAGTGCGTCAGTGCCATGTGCGTGGTTGGACTTAGCTACAATGAGCGTGAAGATGATCAGATCGCTGATTGTTTGTTGATAATAACGGCCGTACATGGAAAGGTGCCCTCGGAAATTTACATTTTATACGCTATGTGGAACGATTTTATGCTAACAAGTGTTGTTCATACAAACTGGGAGGTATATTCCACATTGGAAGGCACAAAAATGAAACAAAGAATCTGTAAGAACCCAATTTTGATAATATAGATATTAACGCCATACTATCAGTTCAAGCTGGACAGAAAGATTGTTTACCGAAGATGGAATGACAATTTTTGCATGCACAAGCGTGGATATTCTGTATAGAATGATGAAGATACATATTGCGTAGGGTATATCCATCATTAGAGATTTTATTTAACAACTTTGACTCTGCTACGATAATTGGGGCCACGGTGGTTCAGTTGGTAGAGCTCTCACCTCTGGTGCTAGAGGTCGTCGAATCGATCTCTGTTCATGCCATGTGGGTTTTGTGGTGGACAAACGCCGTGGGCGTGGGTTTTCTCGGGGTGCTCCCGTTTCCTCCCACTTTCTTCATCCCATCATCATCCATACGGCCTGAGCCATAGTTGTATAAAGGCCTTAAAATAAATTTAAATTCCGCTACGATAAGTTTAACCAGAGAAATTGTCGTATTTTCTTGGTACATTTGCAGTGGAACAGACAAGTTCATTGTTTGATGCGCGCTAGAACTGCCTGTGCGAAAGTGAGTTTGTATTAAAAAAGGCCTTGAACATTTATCTTTTCGTAATTCGATTATATAAGCAAATAGTAGTAGGCATTGTGCATTTAATTATTGTGCAATTTTTTTTACTTGTAAACGGTATCTCTAACGTACGTGCTAAAGCCAATATTCGCAATCGAAAAATTAGTTTCACAGCGCCATCTAGCGGACCACTTATAATTGTGAATAAAACCATATGAGCGATATCGTTAGTTGCGAAAGCCAATCCAGTAGATGGCAACTAGCGTAAACAAATCTCTAAGCTGTACATATGTTGTAAATATTTTTGCGAAGAGCACCTTGTCATCTCTTGTTACATTAATTATTGAGTGAGTATTTACCATTTGAGAAGTATTCGTATTAATTTCATTCTGAAATTGGACCTGCGTATACAAGCGTATTCGGTTAACGAGCTTCCTTTAGATGTTTGCATATCTGAGAATCTATAGTCTTATTGCATTAATGATATTTTTGGTAACTGGCCACCGTAGCCAATATGACAAGTATAACGAAGAAAATAGAGAGAAATAATAAATAAGGTTTATATGAAAGGAGTGGGAAGAAATAAACCAGAATATTTAGATAAAAGCGAGAAATAATAAAGCAATGTATTCTGAAAAGAGTGAGAAATAAATAATTCTTACTAAAGATTGAACATTATTGATGATACTTTCCGATACAAGTTGAATGATCATTCGTACGCACTGTAATTTGATAGTTGTGATGTTTAGATTTTATTTTAGCCTGCATGGGCCCAAATAGCTTAAGATCCTATTATCGGTGCATCACATGATTACGAGTGTATTGAAGCTCCATATTCGTTTGAGGAATAGATCCGAATTGACAATATACCCTGTTGCGTAGGACAAAAATGGTTGTTATCTATTCACTGATATGTACATTATCCGAGAATTTACTGTATCTGGAAAGAGCTAATGTTTCAAAGCACTATTTTGTCTCGTCACTGAATATAAGACAACGGCTGTATTATTGATTTCATTGCATGGTGCTACTTTTGTAATTTTCAATAAAATCATTATCATTTTGACTGAACAAGAACTTCTTAAGATGTGTGATTTTATTGTGATCTCTAACAAAGACTTCGTTTGCAGCAAACGCACAGGTAAGGTAACATTGCAGACAATATGGAGGAAAGGACTGCAGACTCCAAGGACGGTATCTCACGCGCTGTGAACCCGCAGCATCAGTATGTTTCAGGAAAGGACGCCAAATTAGCGGCCAACCATGCGGAACATCTAACCACCTATGATGCAGCGACTGACTCGTCATCGCTGGTGAACGAACTCGGACCGGACACGCCACACGATATCTCTCAAAATGATTGATATTTTAATCACGATGGAAGAGAAAAATATATAATTATTTTCTGCCCCATCTGTACGTTTGCTCGTGAGCTACGGCAGCTAGCTAGGTGTATCGTCAATGCTGTTGATTTAATCTTTGTATTAACTTTAGCGAACTCTATAGCTTACGGAAATCGCACGTTCATCGCCGCAGTAGCAAACGTCCCTCATTGCGTTCTATCCTGGGCAACATGAAGCTTTCATCATGGACATTAACTCTTGATACTCGTTTCAAATGTTATCATCTCAAGGAAATCTCAGTCTTCCCAACGGACTCTTTCTCTCCGGCTTACCAACCGCGATGGAATGTAATCTTCGTTTTCCCCCATCCGTGCTACATCGCCTGCCCGTCTTAGCCATCATGATTTCATTACTCTTATAATATCTAACAAATCATACAGTCCGTAGAGTTGTACATTATGCAGTCCCCTCCATTCTCCGGTCGTCTTGTCCCGTTTCGACTCGTATATATACGAGGGTCATTTAACTCGAACTGGCAACACTGCTAAGATTGGAGTGTCGTGTGGGTAGGAGACAAATGACGAACGTAGTGTGTGCCGTGGATGTGTACGAGCCAGTTCAACGCTGCTGCGGTCCCATATTACGGTGTGCGTGACGAGTAGACAGTGTTAAAGTGATTGTTGTGTGAAATACCGCCCTAACGCAATGTTCACGCGTGCAGAACAGCGTGTGTTTATCAAATTCCAGGTGGCACGAGGGCGAAATGCTAGGACGATTCACAGAGGATTAGTAGAGGCCTGTAATGAAGCTGTTCTACCGTATCGGACAGTGGCGAGATGGGTGTCAGTATTTCCGGCGGTACGAGAGTCAACAGACAAAATGCACGGTGGAGGGCATATGCGAACGGCTACGGACGAAATTCATCTTGCAAGACTACGGACACTGCTTGACGCTGGACTTGTAGTGAATTGGCGAAGGAGCTGAACATTTCGTCCGGATCAGTGTTCTGCATGCTAACACAAGATCTTGGCATGCGGAAAATTGCAGCCAGATGGGTACCCCATGCTCTGACCGAGGTTCAAAAGTGGCATAGGTGGGAATGTGCGCGCCTACACCTTCAACGTTACGATGAGGAAGGTGATGACTTCTTGCGCATTGCGGCGCAAACGTCCACACCTCCTGGAGTCTGGACCGATTCTCCTACACGACAATGCCCGATGCCATATAGCCCATCCAGTACAGACTCTGTTACGACGATCGGATTGGGAGGTACTGGAGCACCCGCCATATTCCCCGGATATGAGCCCCTGCGATTTTGATATTTTCCCAAAAATGAAAGAACCTCTCAGGGGCAAACGTTTCAGAGACATTCCCAGCATTGTTCGTGCCTTAAGGCGCACTGTCAACACCCTCTCACAAAGTGGAGCTTTGACAGGTATTCAACGGTTACCAGACATCTGGCGAAGGGTTCACCAGGCAGGCGGAGACTACATCGAAGGACTGTAAGCTTCTTGAGGTGAGTGATTCACTACATTCCATTTCACAACTATGTTGCCACTTCGAATTAAATGACCCTCGTATTTAAAAAAAAAACTTAATTTCAAACGCAATTTATCTTCAACCGCCCAGGTGCGTAGGTCCCCTCGCTGCTATCGATTTCGAAAACCCAAGTCAGAATGGAAAAAAACAGCCAAGGAAAAGCTAATCACACCCACGCTGAGCACTTGGTCGGTCTGGATCCACGTTAGTTCAAGATACGGATGAGAATCGTATTAGATACACTGGTTCAACAAGATACATCAAGAATTCAAGGGAGTAGATGATTGGTCCACCCCTATCGAGGACGAAGAATCCGAAAAATCGAGTAATATGATTCTATTAGATAAAGAATACTTATACAAAACCTAACAACTAAACAATTTTCACTAATGATAATGAAGCATACATGATAAATGAAATAGGGCAGCATGAAATTAGAACCAATAAATAATTCGTGTAACCATAACACTCGATTTTAGGATTCTTGTCTCCAACACGACTCTACTCTACGTTAAGAAAGACGTTAACACATGTACTATATCTAAGAATACATATATTTTCAACCATCTAATAAAATTAGTAAAATAGTGTAAAATATAAATAAAGCGATATTAAAAATGTAAAAAAGTTACTAACAATTATTAAATATACTCCTCTACATATAACAGACACATGTCCAAAAACATTTACAACAATATACTTCTAGTTGTACATGGATAAGTTCTTTAAAGAGCTAATACCCGGGCCAAAATTAAAAGTATTATATAAAGCTTAGCCTGGTCCTAAAAATAGGGATTAACAAAAACATCTTCAACGTCCATAGAAGCACCTACCGTTCCTGATAAGGCAGATATCTTACAACTGGACTTGGAAACAGAAGACGATTCACACGACTAATAAAGGAACATAATAAGACCCGAAAAAGGGAATACAAGTACTCATTTATCGTCAAAATTGATAGTTTTTTAAAAATTTATACCTTTTTTGTTTCGTTCATTAATATATTTAAACAAATATGTTAAACATTGTGCTTAGTATCGTTAATCTTTACTCTGAATCACAGAGTCGGACATCAAAGGTGGCGACCAAACACATCATACAAGAGAAGTATAAGCCGACCAGAATATGAATAGACGCGGCAAGTTTTGGAACAACCGAAAAACCATGCCAAAACAATAAAGACACATAGATGTGTCACTACTCTTCGCCTCTCGCTTGAAGTGTTGCCATCCAAGAAATTTTGTTGCTGTTTTTTCTTGTATTAATTTTAAAACCAAGATATTAAAAATTACATTACAGTTACAATATTATTATTGTAACTGTAATGTAATAATTATTGAGAAGCTATATTTATTGTCCTTGTAATCCACATATGGGAAGAAGATTACAGATGACTTGGGCAAGTTAAATAAAAGCTCTGTTAATAAGAACTTATATGCTTGCCACTCTCTCACCCCACCTCTTGTATCTCTTTAGACAGTTTTCTAGTTTCTACCTTGAGTTACGCTAGCAAGACTTTTTACCCAGGCTTCATGGCAAAGGTGTAACTACATATTAGGTCCCCACCTGCAAGAGAATACCCATGGCCGAAGTTCGATTCGGTCCATTGAGAGGCTATTGTGAAGGGCTCCCCGCATTGCGGGCTTTTGCTACATTACACCCCTGCTTCATGGTTCAGGCGGTAGCGTCCTAGACTTCGGAGCGGCAATGCGGATGTACGCGAATGCGACTTTAGAGGCCGGCAATCGTGAAATTTTTGTCTAGGTTTGTCCTCAGCCACACCAGGCGAATGCCGGATGATACCTTCGTAAGAGGCTGGTCGACTACCTTCCCTCATCTTCATTACAAATACTTCACGAAGATCCCTTCTTATATTGTCCTCCCAACGTCATCTCGGTCTTCCCACAGGTCTCTTTCCCTCCGGCTTTCCAACCAAGTTGGAATATAATCTTCGTTTCCCCCCGTCCGAGCTACATTGCATACCTACCCAAGTTGTCGTGATTTCATTATTCTTACAGCATCGGTAGATGAAGTATTTAAACTTGTGTACCTTCTTTATGTTCTCGTTCTTAGTTGTTATGCATCTAGCCACACTTTTGTCAATAAAATATAATTTTAGAAGGTTAGATGCATAATTGTACAACAAAGTAAATAAACGGGCTGAAGATATAACTGAAAGAATGTTTGAACGCTATACAATTCCACGCACCTTGACGGATTAGAATAAAGTTATGGTACATATATTCCTTAGTACCGAGCCACCTTAGCTCAGTGGTAGAGCGTTGGCGTAGCATTCGGGAGGTCACTGGTTCGACTCCAGCGGACGATCATACTGAGGATTTTGAAGGGTTTTTCTCAGTCACACCAGGCAAATTCCGGGATGGCACTTTCAACGTATGTCGTGGCCGACACCTTCCCGAATCCTTTCTCCTCCCCTATCCCGGCTTGAGCTTTGGATGCCTAAAGGCCATTAATGAAATTCAAAAATTATATTCCTTAAAACCTATGGCATTAAAAGTTTGCCCCTTCCCCCCAAAGCGGTTAAACGTGGATGAAGTGCAACTCGGAAACCACTGGAGTTAGAAATTTAATATTTGACATGAAAATACTTTGTTTCAATTACCAATAGCTATTTTGATTTTTGATTCGACATTACCGATGAGGGGCGAAAACCTCTTAAAGAGTGGAATAAAAGAAATAAAAAATTGTTAGGTTAGAAACTTGAAATTTGGAATGGGTATTCCTTCGAACAAAGAACAATAAATGACAAATGTTACAGGTCGACAAGTCTACACTGTGACTTCCAGATGCAACGACCTTTAACCTTGGAGAACTACCTTTGCTTTCCGGCCCAGTGATTTCCTTTCGCGTAAAACGTGCTGTTAAGCCCCTTAACGATATTTCAGCCCCTCCCACAATTGCTAGAAGGAAGCAGTCAGACTCAATAATGAGACAATAGTAATCTCACACAAAAGCAAGTTTCAAAGTTTTAAAAGAGTATG
>JAGDQP010025124.1:10671-27214 GCA_022664845.1 Lepisma saccharinum | reverse complement strand
GCTTTTAAATAAATTCCACATTTATGTTTGTCTGCTAATATTTTGATGAGAGATTGTGATTATGATATGAGAAGGCATGTAATCGTAGATGTACTGATTAGAGGAACATGATCGTGGAATGTTTTAAGAATGAGGAAAAGAATCCATTCTGGCCACTGTACAGGGGGTGATGGATGACCTCCTCGGAATGTAGTTTGAGGTCTTTGGAAGTTATCATTGAAATCTAAGGGAAACATCTTATCTTAGATCTATTGATTAGAGTAACATGCTCTTGGAATGTTCTCATAGACTATTTCTTAAGATTGAGGCTTCTGATTATATTTTTATTAGTGTGGAAGGGAAATGACTTCTTGTGAATGTAGGTTGACGAAGGCAAATACCTTTTGAAATCCATCGCTGGACATAATTTCTAATTGAAAAATAGTGTACGAGAAAATGAAATTAGAAATGATGACACTGTTTTTGCAATACGATTAAAATTAAAAATGGGGTACTTTCATTTTAAAGGTGTGACGTGGGATACCGTTTGAACTTTCATTTTGAAAGCGGCACTTTAGTAATTTATAAACACGATTGTTCAATATTATGATCATTAGAGTTTCTGTAACTAGTATACTCAATTACTCTCTGGTTAAGAAGTGATAACTTTGTGTGTTTTACGACTTGAAATAATTATCAATTGGTAAGTTTGAAAAGTTATATTTTTTTTCATTAATGTAGTTATGCATTATGAAGATTTTTCTGTTCTATGAAATACTATTTTTTTTTCAAGGGCTCACTGTTATGAGTTGACTGCCAGTACTCTATGTGGTTTTCCGGACGTTGTGCTTCTATATTAATTTCAGCGGTCGTGAAATAAATGTTGAATGCAGTTAGTGCATAACATGCCGGGATAGAGTAGGTGGGTGGCCAGGGCTTATGTTGAAGGCCAGAATTTGCTTGGTGTGACTGAGGAAAACTGTAAAAAAAAAAAAATCAGTCAGGATGGTCGATCGCTGGGATCGAATGGAGAACCCTCTAGCGCCACAGGTGGACGCTCTATGAATTGAGCTAGGGAGATCGTTTTGTGAAAGGCCTTTAGGTAACTTTATCTCAGGCCGAATGAAATGAATTGGTGGGCGCTCTATGAAATGAGTTACTGAGGAAATGAGTTATTTCACCGTCTTGTGAAATAAATTTTAAAGGCCTTTAGGTAACTTTGACTCAGGCCTGATGAAATAGTTTTTTATATTAATTTTCAGCCTGCAGTACTAGATAAGTTAAATAAATGAGTGAAGCTATGCGGAAGCAGTTACAGTTTTGAGCGGGTTTGGGACTTAAGTTGAGGGTTATGCAGGGCTTTTTATAATAATAATAATTTTAGCGGACAGTACTGATTGAGGCTTTATCAGAGGTGCCGTATGTTTTACCAGGCGGGATGGAGCTTTAGCGCTGGAAGAGATTTTTTAAATATTTTTTTAGCCGTCAGTATGGGATTTGTTTAATAACTTATTTTTATATGGCTTTTACGGTAAACTCTTTATTTAAAGAAAATGGATTAATTTTAGTAAGTCAGGCGTTGCTTTTTTAGTGGAGAAAATTTCAGTAGAAATAATTACTTATTAGCCTGGTGTGACTGAGGAAAACTCTGGAAAAACATCAGTTAAGATGATTGGCCGCTGGAATCGAGCGCATAACTCTCTCTAGAGCCAGAGGTGTGCGCTCTATGAATTGAGCTACGGAGATCGTTTTGTGAGAAGCCTTTAGGTAACTTTGGCTCAGGCCGGATGAAATGAATTGGTGAGCGCTCTATGAATTGAGTTACCGAGACCATTTTGTAAAATAAATTTTCAAGGCATTTAGGTAACTTTGGCTCAGGCCGGATGAAATTGTTTTTTATATTAATTTTCAGCCAGTAGTCCTGGATGTGTGAAATAATTTAGGGGTCTATGCGGAAACAGTTACAGCCCTCAACGGGGCTGTAGTGCCAAAAGTTGAGCGTTGTGCAGGACTTTTTATTATAATAATATTTTTAGCGGACAGTACTGAATGATGCTTTATCAGAGGTGCCGTATGTTTTACGAAGCGGGAAGGAATTTGAGCGCTGAAAGAGTTTTTATAATAATAATAATAATAATAATAATAATAATAATAATAATAATTTTGGCCGTCAGCATGAAATGTGTGAAATAATTTAGTTTTATATGGCTTTTACGGTAAACTCCTTATTTAAAGAAATGAATTAATTTTAGAAAGTAAGGCGTGCTTTTCTTTCAATGGAGAAAATTTCGGTAGAAATAATTACTTAAAAACGGTGTGGTGCAGAAAAAGTACACGACTAGTACATTTTAAGCGCACTTTATGTCTGAAGATTCCCATTTGCTAAGGCATTGTTAATATTTTTAGAAGAGGAGCACACGATAATTTAAGTGCACCCTAAGTTAGGAGTCGGTCTTGTTTTAATGAATTTATGTATACAGTTTAAATTGATGATGTGCACTTCTGATTGTACACTTATTATGCATTTTGTGTACTCCTTATGATTGAAGACCTCTAGGCACAAGCTCACTTGCTTTCTCTTACGTGAGACGTATAATTTTTCCAGTGAAATATGACCTTTAGGTATCTAAGGCTCAAAAGCATTTTTCTGAAGGTCCTGCAATTGAAGGTTAAGATCGCACCCCATGCCTTTTTTATTTATGTATAATCAGCTTGTGATACTCTTGCCATCTGCAAAGTAAAAGCGCTTTAACGATTGAAGGCAGTTCTGTGATGTTACATTTAGAAAACAACATACGTAAAGTACACATCGCAGTGTTACAAACTGTAGATAAGACAGGAAGGTTTTCACAATCTTATACAAACTACGCAGTTCCCAAGAATATTTCTTTCACAGTTGGCAACACTGCTATATGTGTTTTACGTATGTTGCTTATTATCCCTGGAGGATGCCAAAAGCCTATCAATACAGCGTAGTGCCATTTGAAACAAATAAACGTTACTGTGGGTTGGCAACACTGACAACCTGGTGACATCGTGATATCCACCATGTTGTTACCAACAAATTTCCGTAAACGAAATTTTTATTCAATGAGTCGTTACTGATTTATTGAGAATTATTAATTTTTCTCTCCATTGTTAGGCGTTGATTTTGGGCTCCAAGTTTGAATGGAACCCGGAACGCCTCACCGTAGTCAGACACGCTATCGACTAGGCCAACAGGGGTGGTCGTGCATATGTGTGTATGTATATGTATAATGGTGTCTCAGAAATTATTTTCAACTGTGAATTGTTCATAACCTAACTAACCCTTTAATATGAGCTTATCTTTAACGAATGTAAGAGAATCCGATCAACAGGGATTTTGGGATCTCGCATTTGCGTATCCCAAACGTCTACTAGCATACTATATTTAATTACAAACGGGGGCTGCGTGACATCATTCTAAACTTCCTGAGACCACAAGTACGTTGCACATTAACTTTCCATGTAATTTCTGAGTGTGGTCTTTCAAAAGCTCGCAATTTTAATAGTTAATATCACAATGAGGTCACGAAAGAAATACGAAGTCGCTTACCATCGGGCAACGCATATTTATATTTAGTCCAGAAACTCTTAAACTCGCGATTGATATCAAGAAAGCCGAAATTAAAAAAATAAAAATAAAAAGAATCTACGTTTTTTTAAGATAGACTAAAAGTAAAATATAATAAATTGAATTAACTTGATGAACCAGAAAATAAAAGCGTGGGTGCTCTTAAATATTATGATTTTATAATAAGGCAAGCAAGAGCACCCACGTTTTTATTTTCCGATTCTTAAGATTAATTCAATTTATTACTTTTTTACTTTTTAATCCATCTTAAAAATCTTTTTTTTAAAATCCTTTTAAAATTATTTTTTGTGTATAATAGATGAATCCCGAGATACGCAACCCAAATTTAAACAAATAGTTGTGGCGTTGCGTGCATTTAAGGATAATTTCGAATTATTTTACTGGATTATTTTTTCTAATGATTGAATATTATATTGTCATCGGAAGCAAGCAAGTTTACAAAATTTCAAAGAAATCAGATGATGAGAAGTGAGTTTATAATCGATTGCAAAATTTGAACCGAACAGACAGAAAGGAAAGCGAGTTAATTTGTATCGAACAGACAGGCAAGAAAGCAAGTTAATAAAAACGTGTTGATAAAATATACAGAACGGTTATTGTGCCAGTATGCGTTACGTTTGCGAAAGTTGGAGTATGACACTATCAACTAAACATAAATTACGTGTGTTTGAAAACAAGGTTTTGATAATTGTATAAGTGCTGAAGCGGGACTAGCTGGCCGGAGAACTGAGGAGACTGCATAATTAATAACTCCACAGACTGTATGATTCGTCCCACATTATAACAACAATGAAATCACGAAGGCAGGCATGTAGCTTGGATGGGGGAAAACTAAGATTATATCCCATTGTGGTTTGTTAGCCGTATGGAAAGAGAACTGGGAAGACAGGAAAGTCTCTGGGATTACAATATTATAAGAGATCTTCGAGAGTTAGATGGGGAAGATGAAAACCGACTTGATGTTGCCCAGGATAGAATTCAATGTCAGACGTTTGTTACTGTAGCGATGAACTTGCGAGTTTCGTAAGCTAGTTAATTATAACCTAATTCACCATTTCGTGGAAATGCTTAAAGTCATAGCTGGTACCATATTAGGCCCCGGTTTAAAGGATGTTATTGCTGCACTAATGCGGAAATATAGGTACAATTTACCATTCTCAAGTGCTGATGTTCACCATTCTCACCATTTTCTGATCTTCCAGAGTACATTTTTTTTAATGACGCACTGCCTCCATATTCCTTCTTTATTGGATCTTTGAGAACTTCAAATTTCCATTAAAGACCAGAGTAAAAAAATATGAGCTAGAAATATTATTTCTATGAAATGACGTAATGTGAGATGCGTTTCCGGAAAAACAAGATACATGTCGTCTAGACCCATAATAAATTTTGGTATGAATGGTGTGCTAACACTGGCATTGACCCTGTTACTTTACCTTTCTCTGCGTTTTCTGTGAAAGCACAAGAGCTGAGTTTGATCGAGTAGAGCTGGTGAGTGAAATGGAAGCGCCCATCCAAAATCCATCAAATGTTAGATTCATGTTGTCATACATTGCTCTACGCAAAAGGTGAATCCGCCGAGGTTATTCACAGACAAATTAAAGCTGGGTATGGTGGCATGATGAATCAGTAGAATGCGACAAAATGGTGCCGTGGGAAATAGGACTGTTGTTTACTACGAACAAAGAACCGGTAAACTGTTGGGAAAATCATAACCTTCTAGAGAAAAACGAATAAGAAACTTGCGTAAATCGGCTTTTCATGAAAAGAGAGTAGCAGCATATCACGCCAAAAGTATCAAAGACAATATTGCATTAAGCTGACACACAACAATTGGGATACAAAATATTGTGCTTGCGCTGGAACCCCGAAAAAATAACTGAAGATTACAAAAGGAAACGGATGGATCAGAGAAAGCTATGCAAAGAAAGGTGATAAAATATGAACCTGTTCGTGAGAGGGTGTGAAACTTGGGCTTTTATCTCACGTCAGAAATGGAAGCAACAATAACTTGAAAGGCGTCATTCTCATTTACCCAAACCTAAAACAACTGCGCACTTCTATGTAATTTAAAAGCAAATCATGACTACTACTTTCCAGGGTATGAAAGGCGTTCCCTCGGTAAACGTTATGCCTCCTAGCACTACAATTAATGTCACTATACATTGTGAGACTTCGCCATGGTTCATTACGATTAACATATTTTTGACTCATAGTTGTTGCAAGGCATCGTGTGATTTTAAATAATATTTCAGTCGACCGCTCTTCCGATTAAGAAAAAGCAAGTGTTAGAGCCCTGTGCCATCTTAGGCGCACGATCCCAAGATTAAGTTTTCTCATTGATGAAAAAATTGCATTGTAAGTTAGTGAAAGTTTCGTTTTCATATAGCTATTAATTTTGTTTATTTTATTTAACAAGCTCCAAATAGAGCTCATAAGCATTTTCACATTGGAGAGAAATAACAAAAAACTAGGACAATAATAACAAGGAAATGATTTGGGCAGGAAACTGTTCTGGCCTTATTCAATATATCTTCACTCATTTTCCTAGTGCGACTGATGGAATGCAGAGAGAATCTTAGTCAGAGGGAGTAGTCGCCAGATGTGACCTCCCCACTACCACGACCTTCCGAATACGTGGGTCAGTTGTACACAGTGGAACTCTCAGAACTACGGATGCAACAGAACTACAGTCGTTCGGATATTTAGATATGCACAGTGGAGCGTAATCTCTGAGAGACACTCTATAATTTTGAATGTCGTATAGCGAAGATCCAACTTTCTAATTATTATTTTAAATAGACTTATCAACATTGCTAAACGGAAAATTAAGTTTAAGTTTAACTGATGTTAATTTTTTTGGTTGCTGGTCACGCTCTTATTCTTCTGCTGTATTTATGCAATGAGAAAAAGCACGCAGAAAGTAGACTTCATAATTGAATAATAATTTTATAAAAATTAGTAAAAGAGAAAATAAATATTAGCAATATTATTCTGCATATATTTCACACTTATGAGTTATTCTCCATGCATAAGTAGTATATATATATATATATATACGTTTTCTGTATAGTTTTGCTGTATACGTACGTTCGGATAAAAGTTGTTTCTAAGTGAAAAATTTCTTGAAATATATATATAACTTAGAACTTCCTTTTCAAGAAAGAACTAGAACATGTTCATAAATAATCGAAAAAGAGAAATCAAATATTAACGACTTTACACTGAAAATTTATACACTGCAACCTTCACTAAGTTCAGTGCATATTACTATCGTAAAAAACTTCAGTAAATCAATTAACCAAGTAATAAAGTACAAATTTCATTTGGTTAATGTTTTTCTTGAATGTCTAAATAATATTTACGAACCTATTGTAGTAAAATTAATGTTTTTAAACATTTAATTGATAATGAATCTTCATGATTATCAAACATCAAATATTGTTATTGGAAAAAATATTACACGCTTACATTTCTTATAGACTGTAAGATGTTTATCACATGCTTAGTGGTTTAATAGTAAAGCATTCACAGCGATAAATGTAATTGAACTGAGCGTGTTTCAGTACCTTTGCTGGTAATATTAGTGGTACATCACCATCATGCAAATGTTTGGCGAATCAACTTGAGATTCTACATATTTTACAACTGGCAAGTTAAAGAGAAACTCAAGAACATGATCGATTTCCGATTTTTTAATACATTTTTCACGTGTACATCCAACAAGTGATCTAAGATTTTTGTAACAAACACTAGAGATGTGATCACTATAGCACATTTGGTACCTCTAGCTACCACCGCATTAAAAGTGTTAACTATGATTTTGGTTCCTACGTATAATATTCTAACTCTGCAGGCTACCATTTATTCATGACGGGATTACTATGTGAAATGTGGTATATCGGAGCATTACTACCTCGGAGATCTTAGACGTTTAAACTATGAGTCGATTCTAAAGAGATCGCTTCCTTACGTCCATGAAATATGAGTAGTATTGATATTAAAAGATTCTTTCCTCTTCATTCGATTGAAAGCTTGAAAGCACAATTTAAAACAGCATAATTGCTTGGTAGTCCTTTGAAACTTTATGCTTGTTGGTGTATTCTTGATATGCAAATAAATACAAGCTATTTATCTCAATGAAGTTCAGTTTCTATTTACATCTTTCTATCTACCAACGAACACCTTATTACAACATATTTTTCTCTGGTAGTTTTCAGAACATTTCAATTATTCTTTACTTGAATAAATATTCCAGTCTTTCGTTTGTAAAGCAGTGTCACGTATTTAGAAAAGGGAAATACTTTGAGAATATACAGATGGATCATTTCCAAACATACCAAGGAAATTGAGCGTTAAGTTAAAATACTATTGGAACTATGTATTACAGTTTTAGCTGGATATTTTATATTTTAAGAGAAGTAAAATTTGCAAAATTGGATTAAAATTTCAGGTCACTTTTTCTAACTTACTTTTAGAGCATCATAAAAAAAGTGTTCAGTGTAAAGTTGCTTTGCATATTAATGACTATAATGAAAATGTCAAAACGCTAAAATAAATAATACTTTGTATACATTTAGCTGTTAGTTCATTTTTACGTTCAAAATATAATTAAGTAAATTCCAATATACGTTAGTTTTATATATTATTTATTAAGTTTCTCCAGAACCTTCCGAGTGTCTTCATACCGAATTTAGTTCCGCGAGTCAGTTACCAAGAAATAAATGTGCAGACCAAATACGTGCTTCGTCGGTAGTAATACAATGTCCATCTTTACTGGATAGTATACTTTGGTTTAAGGTAAACTGACTGGAATAACAGTAGTATATTCCTTTAATGGAATAAAAACGATCATCAGTTTAAAAGTTTCTAATCTTTAACACAAATTTTAACTAACTTAAATTATCGATTTATATAATTAAGGAGCTGAAGTAAATACGGTACTAAGTTCATTTTTTTTTGTGAAAATTGCGTGTTTACAGAAATAATAATATATGTTGTAAGACCTATAACATATATAAAAATCAAAATCCAAATACATTGTGTAGTCCTTATTGCCTTATTTACTTCAAGGCCTCAACTTTTTATGAAAATTGCATTGCTAGTTTATGTGTGCTGTCTAATTTATCTTGAAGTTAAATATAGCTTAGATAATATATAAAACTTGTATCTCTAGTTCACCACACACAAAAGTAATTTTTTATCGATGGTATAAATATATTTAATATGAAATTGTTTATTAACATTCATGAAAAGTATCTTTATCCGTATAATCTAATCAAATAATCTAATCTACATGGTTTATTGTTTTTACTAGTTACATATTAATAGATTGTAAAAAAAATATATTGAAGAATCATTACCTCCAGTGCTTTTATTATGCCGAAGGTTTCCTAAAAAAATTCCATAATTATTCAGAACATATTTCTTATCTTGCGTGTCTAAAATAGCAAAAATTGTTCCACAAATATTGTATTAAATATAATTTGAATAGAATCCCTATCTCGATGAATTGATAACTTTTATGTATAAATTATCTAAATTATTTGTCTTATAATACGAATATTCCTAGAGTGGATTAACTTTCCTCTATTTTTCATTTAAAAAAATGAAAAACACAGTATAAATGTAAATATTATTTTGTTCCATCAATTGCTGAGTTACAATGGTGTTGAAAGTAATAAAATTGAAACAAGGAGATCGAAGTAACGAAGCTTCAAATGATATGTTTTTTCTTAATTATCTCTATTGAACAAAATCACTCCTATTTCAATTGTGTGCAAATTGTATTTATCTACTAGCTTCTATAGTAAGTTTGTATGAATTAAACATTTTAAAAATTATGTATAAGTGTTTATAAACTGTGTATACTTACACAGTTATGTATAAGTGTTTATAAATATTTCATTTGGATTCTTATAAATATAATAATCATATTGTGTAGCTCTGATTTCATAAATTATATTAATTTACAATTGCAGATCCTTGAGAATCTCCAAATTTAAATACAAATTAGTATTCAAACTTCAGAAAATAAAATGCACCATTCACATTTTTTCTCTAGAACTTCCAAAGTTTATAATGTAACGAAATTGTGAGGTCTGACAAAACAAAGGTCTTTCACTCATGACTTTCTGTACGAAAACTGGTGCCAAGGTTAAGAAAGTAAAGAACCTGCTAAAAATCTGAAGATATACTCAAACTTGTGTTAAAATAAGCACTTCTTATAGACCAAGTACTTCTCGAATCACCGTGAAATACCGTTAACATTATTAAAATTATCGAGCCTAACCCTCAGGATTTCACTGGTTAGTTAAATAGTTATTTGGGAGTTTGAGAGAATGTCCTTACGATGCATTCCATTGACAGTATGTCTCATAAGAGTTCGTGTGATGTGGTGCAGATACAACCGTGCATGGACACAGAAACTGTAAAGGCATGCAATGTTCTACGATCAGTGCCGCTTCAGTTTCCACAGTGACTTCAGGCATAATTTCATCTGGCGTGAATCCGGGATTAGATCTAGCCAATGCAATCGTCGGCCTGAGGCAAAGTTGCCTAAAGACCATAAGTGAAATTCAAATCCAAGTTTATGAATAGAACCGGCATTAAGGTGGTAATGTGATGGTGTGCCCAGCGATAATTTTGGGTGTATTCTCACTATTCCATGTAGTCGCCTGCTGTATCCTCATACCCAGGGTCCATATATTGTATTCCGACGTCATCCTGTAAGAATATGTTCAAATTCTCCGGAGTGCAGTCTGACCAGAAGTTCTGCACATTCATGACAATACACTTGCACATCGGGCTAGGGGAAGGAACGACACCCTTTCAAAACAGAACATTGAGCGAATAGACTGGCCAACGCGCTCTCCTAGCTTGTCCCTATAGAGCTAGCACGCCTCGTTGACGACTGCGAGCCATTACATTGCGCTGCATTTATTGTTGTGTATTGCGGGGCGACCACACCTTATACTGAGTCCATCTCTACGTGCGGAATTACACAGGAATATGTAGCACAGGTTTGTTCAGACGCAATATTTGCTACGATTGGGGTGAGGTTTGGTAAGCAACAGTGCTACTATCAATGCGTTTCTTGTTTAGACTGTCAGTAGATACAACTACATATTTCAGGAACGTTTTGTGACGTTCGTCCAAGTGCAAGTATGCGAATCACAAAATCATTTAATAAACGACCATGAATAAAACAATGTAAATTATTTCAACATATATAAATTGAATACAAATACTAATTATCAAGTAAAATAAAATTATAAAATATGTATGTGATAGGATCGGTGATATTGACTTATGCTCCACTATAAATTTTCTGAAGTCAGTGCCAGAATGCGGGCACTTCCTTCCAAAAACATTTCTCTACAGGTATGTTCTGCGCGAGAATATTCCTATCTTATTTCTAGTGACAAATTAAACTAATTAGACTAATCGTGCAGATTAAATTATGATCACTAATATCACTGGAAGTTGAAACAAAATATATGAAATACTATTTTTATAACCTTAAGAAAATAAATGTATATCTGCTTGTACATTTGCAGACATACATGTACATTTGTTCTCTTAAATGTTCATTTGTATAAATATTTGGAAACATTGTACCCTTTCTTCTAGCTGTGGAATGTGTTTACGTTACGTTTGAAGCCTTAACCTTAAAAAAGACAACTGAAAATATATTTAATAAATTATTGTGTTATTAAACCATACCTTCGCCCATTTCTCCACACAACGCATAAAATATCAAAATTAATTCTGATATTTATAGTTTCATTATAACATTATGCTATGGGGTAATCTATAACGTATTCGAAACAAGTATTATTAATGAGACCATGAAGTTTAAATGCTATGGAAATAAATACATTACTAAATTTAAGACCTCACAATTTATTTTTTAAAAAAATACAGTGTTTCAGAAAATCACACATATTAAAACCAGTTAAACACTAATTTTCAAAACTACAGTTATATCGGTCGTATGACTATCGGTTATATATTTTGCATATTGAGGAATTTACTCCTCACGGTTGAGTTCCAGCATACTCTTGAGCCAAATAGGCCTCATTCTGTTTGAAAATTGCTTTGAAATCGAGTTAAGTGCGTTATAGTGCATTTAACATAGAATTTTATAAGCGTTAAACAAAATTTTTCTTACTAAGCATTTTAAGTAAGTTATACGGTTACTCACATAAAGTGAAGCATTCCGTTTCCTACCTGATACTTCTTCACTCTGGTGCTACGTTAAGTAACTTAACTGCAAAGAGTAAGATATCTTACTTAAAAATAAATGAATATCATACACATTTGTTTCTAACCAAGAAACAAATGAACAAGCTTGCAGCTTGTGAGGCTTTAGTCTATAATCCGAAAGCTATAAGAAAAAGAATAAGAGTGGTGTTTCGCTTATTTGAGTTTTTCTGAGAGACAAATGGGGACAATATACTGTAATTGTGCCGTTAGTATTGTGGGAGCCATGTTTTTATGAGTTCAGTCATTTTGTTTCAAACAACCGTAGTGAAAACGATGGCCTATCTGTTACACATTACTGCTTATAAATTTTGTAAAAACTGAAAAGCGAATATCTTCAGAAAACATTAACCTTCCGGAGAGTTCGTGCGTTTTTATAACACGGGCGGGCGCGTGTCACACTGAGCACGCCATGCAGTTTTGGCTGCAATTTTATATTTGTTTCGAATAATTTGGTTTTCTTTCAAAGTTTTTTTATGCTAACAACAGCCTTCATTTATGCACTAATATTACAGTCGCGTAAATAGTGTTGTACCAATAATTGAACCCAATAACAAGAAAAGGGGCATGCTTAAACGCCATTAGAAACAGCAAAATATTACTCTCAAGAGCGCCTGTTCAACGCATGTGGAAACACTTCCTGTACCAATAGCCCACTCTCGCGTAGCCTGAACTGTAAGCAACAGCGAGAAACTCTCAATTTGGCAACTACAGTTTTTTCTTGAGGTTTAGGCGTCGGGAAGCTGATCCAAAGGTCCTGTGTTGAAACCCTTGCGTTGAATCTATAATTTTTTTTATAGAAAATTAAAGCTTTTTTTTCGTTTTTTATGTGAATACACAAAAGGAAATTCATTAAAAGTTGTGATTTATAATTTTAAAAGAGGCCACTGAAAACTAGGATGTATATAAACCCACCAGGGCAGGATGCACACGAAGCGATAGCGAGGTATGGAAAGGGGGTAGGGTGCGTCCGAAGAGAGCTGGGTGGCGTTAGGCGCGGGGTAGCGCAGCCCCGGTTAGCGGTAGGCATACGCAAAAGTACTGTTTACTCAAAAGTTCTGTTTACGCAAAAGTTCTATGCCGTACCGGAAATGTTTTCAAGTGGGCTTTCCCCAACCCTGCAACTCTGAAGGTAGTTCTGAAAAGGATCTTGCCAATTGGAAAAATAAATTAGGGGTACAAGACCGTATCCTGTTGGACACAAAGGTATTACACAAAATTGTACGTCATGGCGCACTCAGTGCGCCAACGCCCTTGCCGGAAGGTTAAGAAGGAAGGTAGTTGCTACGAATCCTGGAGATTGGACAGGCGCTTATTCTGAGCATTAGTAATTTAACTTGATATAGGGTGAAGACCTTGGGTGTTTCGTACACCTACTACTGATTGAATGTTCAATGTCCTATCGTCTAAAAGCTTCTTTGTTATTCATCTTCTTTATACAAAGATTTGTGTGACCTGTGTCTATTATAGTTTCAAGTTTAACGTTAACCATATAGTCATTTCTATATTTATTGCGTATAATACTGTTAATTGATATTGGATCTTATGTATTACGAATGTACGTTGTGATGTTTTCTAGCAAGTAACGATGAAAATTTTGAGTCCTCAACAAAATAAATAATATTCTGAGTAATGGACTATATTATTTGCTCAGCTATGGACTAGCCTGCAATTTACTCAACACGTTTTTAAAATATTCTTATTTGCACTTCAAGCTACTTCTCTTTATTCCATCGCATTCTTAGTGAAACGCTAACACAAGTCGGTAGTGGCGGGTAAGCTGGGTCAAAACGCGAAAACAGATTTGCTGAATTACCTCTTTCGGTACTTTAAGGATTTGATAACTTACCACAAAGCCGAATTGTATTTTCGTGATAAAATTTTGATGTTCCTGGAAGAGGTTTGGAAGTCAAGCATGTAAAGTAACGCCAAATGACCCCTGACCTCCTCCAACAGAACCCCGCTACGTATCTGGCCTGTGTATGCGTTCACTCCTAGAGAGATACGAGTACCAATAAAACAAATTGATAACCATGAAACACAGAGGGAATACGATTCTGGACACGCGATCTATTTTGGAGACAGAATTATATCTTGGTTCCTTTCTATTTCGGCGTTTCTTCCGCTGTCGCTCGTTCTCCCGACTTTCACGCCTTATTTGGTCTCTGATACCAGAGTATGGACGCTGAGAATGCCAAGAGCGACTTCCTCGAATACATAGGCCTGACCATGCCTGAGAGGTTGGTGTTGGTTCCCGCGATGAAAGTTGTATGATTTCTACTTTTGTATCTCCATTGGCTGCTGAGTAGTTATTGTTCCCAAGAAAGCTAGGAGTGCTAACATTTCTCTCGTCCATTTGATAAATAGAGCTCTGAAATACAGAACACAAAATTAGAATATGCTCTACACATTTTTTTTAAATTTTAATCTGATACTTGTTTTATATTTCAAATCATAGCACATCTCATTGAATACATTAACTATTTTGTTATATGCGTTGACGAAACTGAAACGAAAGTGAATTCAAATAGTTTAATTTTATTAATTAAGTACGTACCAAACTACCTAAATACGTTGAGCACTATTCTCTTAAAATATTATAAATTTGTTACTTTGTTAGGCAAACCATTTGATCTGTTTGTTATAAAAGGAAGTCGTCCATTGGACTCAGTATTCATTTCATAAACAAGTTAGAGCTAAGGCTCCGGTCCCTTGTTAGCATTTGAGCCACAAAAAAATAGTTTTTTTATCAAATAGGCTGGCAACACTGACAACTGCTGTGCATAGGTTCGGGAGAATCCACAGTACTTGTGTATAATAATGTTTATGCTAAGTTGGGCGTAGCTATGGAAGCTTTTTCAGTAATTTAATATTTATTTAAAATATTGGCAACATAGAACTACTACACCAATCAAAACTCTTTTGGTGGATTTCGAACAATATTTCATGCATGTCTCTATACGTCATGGTTTATGAGATACATACGGAGGGGCCGTGGCTCAGCGGCAGAGCTTTGCCTTAGCATTCGGGAGGTCCTGGAATCGTTCCCAGCGGCCGACTATCCTGACTGAGGTTTTTTCAGGGTTTTCCTCAATCACACCTGGCAAATGATGGGATAGTACCTACCAGGCTCTGGCCATCTGACTTTCCAACATCCTCTCCCCCACCCTATCCCATCCTGAGCAAAAGATGCATAAAGGCCTTAAAATAAACTCAAATTCAATTCATGAGATATATTTTTGGCATAGGCTGGCAGCACTGACAACGGCGTTCCTGGGAATCTCAATAGTTAACTATTATATTTCGCTTCTCTCCTTGTAGAAAAGCTTAATTTCAACTATTAGGAAAATTTCATATAAGTAGTCGGAGAGGCAACTTCTCCCCCCACCCTCCCCCTTCACGCTTTAAGAAAGTTCCAAATTCTGCTTATACATTCCATTGTTCGATTTTGTATTTCGCTCTTCCCCGTAGAGAAACGCTTAATTTCAATTAATAGGGAATTTCGATGTAAGTAGTCGAGATGCAAGCCCCCTACCCTCCACTCCTTAAGAACTCTGCATTTACACACAATTGTTCGCTATTATATTTCGCCTTTTCCGTTAGACAAACGCTTATATTCAGCTATTAACAATTTTTCATGTAAGTATACGGCGGGGCAAGCCCGCCTGGACCACCGATATCTTTCCTTTGTTCCTGTACGTACAATTTGACTACTTTAAAATTACAAAGTTAATTACAAGACTCTAGCATCATTTCAAAGGAAACTACAGAATTCTCAAATTTTTTGTGTCGTCCGACCGGATTTTTAACATAAAAACCAAAAAGCGATATCTTGGAAACTAGGCATCGGAAAAATAAGCTTACCTGGCCACCTGTGACCTTTATTAACATGAGGAACAGAAATATAGGGTAACGGTACTTCACCCGTTTGAGGCATTTTCATATTTTCGAGGTGTCGCTTGATGGTAGGCATGGTACCAAGACTAGTCTTGGTCTCGTCTCGAATTCGAGACCAAGACTAAGGTCCAGGAATCGAGACGAGACCGAGACACTAATCATCAAAACTTACTCGAGACAAGACCAAAACCAAGACTAATCCCTCGAGACAAGACCGAGACTTGCCTCTCGAGACTCTCGTCTCGATCGAGGCTATAAGTTTTATTTTCATTAATGTCGATAACATTAATTTAATCCTTTTGTTTATGTTGTTTCTTACTAGAAGAAATCTTGTGACAATTAGTTTCATTCTGATAAATTTTATTTAACATATAATATTGTATTTTAAAAATATGAATATAAGTCATATTAGTAGTCAAGTATCAATGCCAAACTGTTTTCTGTTGTCGTTCAATAATAATATAAAATTGTTGGAAACCGACTTGGGGACGGATAAATACAGACATTTATTTTCTTCTGCGGCGTTTCATCTCCATGCTTTCTCCCTGCTGATAATCTTTTACTTCTGTTCACACTCCCCAATTTACATTAGCCTCTGCTAGATTGATTCCGTAAAGACTATAAAGCATACGTCACGAAGCCAAACTGTCTAAATTGTGATATAGATCTTTTCTTACACCATTTACTTATTACATTTTTTTTAATGGAAAGATTTTTGCAATATTCAAATTAAAATTCTTTATTGTTCGTAACATTAGAAATGTATGAACACGGTCAAATGATTCT
>JAGDQP010025124.1:0-10571 GCA_022664845.1 Lepisma saccharinum | reverse complement strand
CTAAACTGTTTACCTTCTAATTTCTTTATTGACGCAGGTAACTTATGTACCTAAATGTAGGGACTTCTGCTTGTTGTTTCCAGTATTCTACTTACTCTGTGTATATTTTCTTTACTTCTGGTATAATAATTGTGGATTTCTTCATTTATCACCGTAAATTCATTGTCCTCTTTTAATAAATTTATTATCTGATATACAAACATTGCATATAATGTTAAAATATTATGTTGTTTAAATATATTTTTACAAAAACGTTTCCTGTTCGCTTCAACAATTGTTCTGATAGCCATTTTCTGTAGGCCAAAAACTCTTTTTACATTACTTCCACAGGCACTACCCCAGAGTAAGAGACCGGTCTCTTATTAACCGGTCTCTCAGAAGAGACGGAGACATTATATATATATTTCTACGTATATGGAAACAAGTAAGTCGGATCTCAGTCGAGGGTCACTTCAACGACGCCTCAACTATCTTCGTAGCCCTGGTAGTTCCTGATTTGAAAGTTGTTGACAGACAGACATGGCCATTGTATAAGGCTTCCCAGCACTTGTTGCTGAAGCCTAAATAGTGTATAAAGTTTTCCTGTAGGAACTTTTTAGTTTATTCAGAAAAAAATCGGCACAACCTATCACGTAAATATACCAGTAAATTCGATAAAAAACAGTACTGTTTTTATAATACTCAAGTGAGGCGGAGCGAGTGTCAAATTTGGATCATCTATATGTCGTTGGTGAAGTTTCGCCAAGACTTCTCGAACAACAACTCAACCACCTTCGTAGCCTTGGTAGTTTCTGAGTCGAAAGTTGTTGACAGACGGACATAGAGGTGATATAAGTTTGTACATAGTTTGCCTTAGACACAGTAAAGTTATTTTTTTTACTTATTAAACTGTACTTTGCTCGGACTTTTGGAATGACATTTTAATCTAATGACACGGCTTATTTGAAATACCAATGGTCCAATGTGCTTATTTCAGTTTATAAGATTAGCAATGCACAATTTGAAAGTAACGCCTACTGGGAACACCCTTCACTCTCTTCTCTTTACTTTAATGTATGGACGTGCAATTATAACCCATACCTAAGAATTGGTTCTTTCAATCAAGAATAGTATTGTAAACTCATTGATTCGTGTTGCTGTGGAGTTCTGAAAATGCTATTTTTAATTTCTTTCTATTTGAATATATCCTTACACATAATAAGTAAAAGTTTTGCTACGTACTATACACGGGTTAAATTTTTTTCTTAACGTTGCTAGGAATCCTCAGGGAAGTTGCTCAGAATATTTAGTATTTGATGTTGTTTCATTGTAATGGAGGAGAGCTCAGAGACTTTTCGTATGATTATCTGGATATTTTCCGTTTTCAGTTCTGCACATGAGCAGAATAAGAAAACTGTGTATTAATGTAGCCGTGCATACAACGTTGATCAAGAGTTTGCTGCCGCCATTTTGTCAGTTCTTATTTTGGTAAAACTGGGAAATATTTTGAGTAAACGGGAATTCCGATCTCCCATTTGGAATTAAAAATGATGAAAATGTGGCGTAAGTCGTGGGATCAACTTATTAGTTTATATCTTCAAGATTCAGCCAACTCCATACTGGTTTCTTTTAGCTGGAAACTTTGAACAGTCAGTACGACGCTGGCTTTTCGACTAAAGAACGTACGTTCAAATCTCCTTTAAAGTTCTGTATTTTTTCTTTTCTGAGAACTGTATGATGGATGCTTTTAATTAGCCAAATTACTGAAAATTCCCACGTAGCTATGGTTGCCTAGCTTTTCTCAGGAATGCTTCGGAAAATCTTTTACAGTGTACGTTCATTTATTTCTAAAAATCTATCTGGTAGAAAATTTCCAGAAAATTTTCATTTTCAACGCAACAGTTATTCAGCCATTTAAATATAATTTAGAAATAGCGTAACTTAAATGTTATGTATACACGTTTCGCAATTTGTGGTATACCATTGATCTGTTTTCATAATAGATAATATTTTCATGTATCTCACTTATTGGTATTCTATTTACCCTAACTAAAGTTTTATATTACCTTAAAATGGTAATGTTTTTCTTTCTATTTCAGAATATCATTTCTAATCTAAAGTCCAAATTAACTATGTAACAAACTATGTTAAGATCATATTAATATTCTGTTCTTGTACTGAGATCGGGAAGGCTGTATATCCATTTCAAATAAGTCAAGGGACGAAAACTTTTTAAAGTCTATCGTCTTTCGAGACTCTCGAGATGAGACCGAGACTAACATGTCGACACTCAAGACCGAGACGAAACTGACGTTTATAATCGAGATTAAGACCGGAATTTTCAGATCGACGAGAACGAGACTGATGCCATTCTCGTCTCGTACCGTCTCGAAACCATCCCTACCTGATGGGTCAGTTTATCATCGCTTTTCGACTAATTTTTGCTTGTACATTCCAGATATGTATTCCATTTTTCTCGTGCGTCCCGTAGAACCAGATATATTATCATGTAAATATTTGTAAAGATGGCTTCTGCAAGCTATATTACTTAATGGAAAACATTAAAGGAAATAATTACTGTTAGCATTGAAAAGCAGGCTTCGCCTGCTATAGCTTAATTAGAGTACCATGTAATCTCATCCCAATGCAATCTACTACGTCATACACGAATGCTCGTTATAGATTACTGCACCAATCATGAATTTTTGTACACGCATACTATGAACGGGAATAAAAGGCCACTTTTGCTAAAGCTTTGCAATCAAGGGACCTAGAAAAATGCAAATGAACCAGAGGTGACCAATTAAATAACAGCTCATTTCCTTATTTAGAAAACACAGCTGTTGAATAATTAATTATAGTGTTCAGCAATTAATAATAATACATATACGATAACCTTATGTGTGTTATTCTATATCAGAGTCAGTCCACGAGAACGTGGGCTGAATCTCAGAAGTGTCAACGGTGTCATATTAAACAAAAGTTTAGCG
This sequence comes from Lepisma saccharinum, assembly GCA_022664845.1. Taxonomy (NCBI): domain Eukaryota; kingdom Metazoa; phylum Arthropoda; class Insecta; order Zygentoma; family Lepismatidae; genus Lepisma; species Lepisma saccharinum. Next base: position 7,602 of record JAGDQP010025124.1, on the reverse strand, counting down.
ATTCACTCTAAATCTAAAGCATATTTTTTTTTACCCAAGTAGAAATTGAGATATACAGCAATTACAATATAGCCTATTAAGAAATTTCATGTTAATGTAAATGGTGGTTATTTGAAGACATTTTGGTGTACTTATCTTGTAGAAATACCGTAAAATTAATGCATGATATCCAACATGTAGCAAAAATCAAAAAAGAAATATGTTTCTAAACAAATTAAAGTTTAAGATTAAGTTTAGCATTGGGAAATAATAAATATTTTTCTCCACGGGTATCAAGAACGCAATGTTTGAGAATGGTACACAGAAAGATTTTATATTTCTTATAATTATTTGTCAAACTCATGACGAAATTTCCATAAAACAAACAGTTTCAGTATGTGATAACCTTCTTTTAATTTGTTTGAGGCTATATTCAATACGTTAATAAATGTTATACATTTAATAATGCAATTTGAAAAATGGCCTAACCAAGACTATAGAAATACAAAGGTTTTCAGTATTCAAATACTATTTTGTTCGACAGTAAGTAACAAGAAAGTACAATCTCTACGTTTAATTCTCCCTGCCTCCAATTGTACGAGACCAAAGAAACCGTTAGTAATGTCCATTAAAGTTTGAAAAAAAAAAAAACTTCACGCCATTTGAAGTGCAGTTGTAGGTGTCACGGAACGTACTACAGTGCTTTGTTCAACACACTGAAACAATGTGATTTACAATCAATTTTATTACTGAATTCAAATTGGGACAGACAGCAACAAAAGCGTGTCATTATATCGTGTGTTCATGTGGCGACAGTGCGTAGTTGGTTCGAAAATTTTCTTTCCTAGGGCCACTGTCTCTAAGATGAGTCTAATTGCACCTGCATGGGATAGGGAGGTTATACAGATTTAGCTGGTGGGTACTCCGCATATTGTCGGCAGCCAACAAGGAACAACGAGTGACAGCCTGTTTGTCCTTACTCACTCGACACCTGAACACACCCATATTTGATCGCTTGCTCACTGGTGACGAAAATGGCACTTCCTCTATGACACTTCCAAGCGTACCAAATATTGGTTCTCGCCACGTGACCCTGTTGCTCACACCGCAAGACCACCTCTGCACCCACGAAAGGTTATGTTCTCTGTATGGTAGACTTGTCGCCAAGTGGTGCATTACGAGCTCCTTCCACCTTTTTAGATCATCACTCCTGACCTCTACTCACAGCAGTTGTAAATGGTGCACCGTGCATTGCGTCAGAACGAGCCGGCATTGGTGAATCGCAAGGGTTTGCTGTTCCTCAACTGCAATGCCAGGGCACATGTAGCAAAGAGGACCCGGGAGACCCTTCAGCAACTTGTCTGGAAGACACTGTGCCATGCACCATTTTCACCGGACCTTTCACCAACAGATTACCACCTGTTTTATTCCCTCGAAAATCATCTCTTCGATATCCTTCGCCAATGAAGGAGACCTGCGGAACGCACTCACGGACTTCTTTGCCTCCAAGCCCGTCGACTTTTATCACCAGGGTATTGTGCAGCTGCAGGAACGTTGGCAAAATGTGTTGGATGTTGATGGAGCTTACCTCGAAACCTAAAGGTACGCACCATCCACAGTATTGCTCTTTGTTTATCGCAGCTCTAGAACGGCAAAAACCTTTTTGATTACCTTGTATTACCGCTGTAACATACTGTGCAGAAATTGACGAATTGCACCAACATTTCTGTATAAAGTAGACTTCGTTTATCAATAGGCATGGTCTCTGCTCCTAGAAGGAAACGCTAACCCGCACGTGGCAAAAATTGATAAATATAGCTGCATTACCTGAGGTATGAGGTACTCCTGCACCTTCCATATGTCACGGACTTACCACCAACAATCTATGAAATGTTTATACATCTAATTCGCTTTCTGAAAAGCAGCAAGGTCGGAAACAAGAAAGTTTAGAAAATGTATTCCAATAATTCATTGCCGCACATGAGCCACATTTCTACAGGAACGGGATGGATAAACCTTTGAATCGTTGGCAGAGATCTGTCGCTCCAGACGGAGACAATTTTGTATAAAGTAGGTATGTTTACTCCATTCCAAAACTCATAAGAAAAAGTGGGGAAGTGGAACCGACCATCTCTCCATATATTGTACTGAATAAAGAAAAACACAGCTTTCTGACATAGTTGATATTATTTAAAAATTAAAAGAAATTAAAATGCAAGAATTTCGTAAGTATGCCGCTTCCTTCTTCAGACTGTATTTTACAACTGAACATAGAAAACTTACTTAAGCAAGAAAGAAAGGATATCTACTTTTACTTTCCATCAATCAGGGGTCAGGACAAATTAAATGTTTACTTTTCTTCCTCTAGCGCTGCCCTCCCCCGGGGGAGCGCACCAGCAATTTACCTGGTAACGTACTGAACCCTGATGGGTGGAAAGTAAAAGACGATCTCCTTCCTTTATTGCATAAGCAATGTTTCTATGTTCAGTTGCAGAGTGCAGCCTCAAGAAGGAAGTGGTATACTTCCGAAACTGTTTCATTTTAATTTCTTTTCGTTATTAGATAATGTCCGCCTTGTGATTTCCTTTATTCAAGACGGATACAAGGCCATAATTATCGTAATATCCGTATTGTATTGATGCCAGCCCAGAAGTTTAAGTGCGCGGGGTGGCGAAGTGGAGTACAGGGAATATGTTTCCTTTTCCTTTCAGACGAATCGAGTACTCAAAATATTTTTCCCGCTCCTCTTAATTCTAGCGAAATTTCAACGTTGCCAGATGTATGAAAATTTCACGTCACGTGGAGTTATTCTCAGAGGCCAGTGTAGCGTTAGTGTTGGCGAGCTTCTAAGGACAGAACCTACAGTTTTCGGTAAAGTGGACTTGGAAACACTTTGTTCAATGAACTCCTAGGCTGGGTATATTTTAATTAGAATCATCTATTAGGATAACGTAGGAGAAGGTATGGGGAAAGTAGCGGCTAGGGTCTTATTTAAGTTACCACCCTGCATTCGCCTGGTGAAACTGAGGCAAATCCTGGGAAACCTTAGACAGGATGGCCAGCCGTGGGGTTCAAACCTGTATGAATACCCATTCGATCCGAAGTCAGTGACGTTATCACCTGGATTGCGAGGGATGGATAGGCTGCAAACTGAATTAATGAATGTGCATTGAGATATTTAAATACCCTTATTCATTATTGCGGAGTTAAGGCCGCTAGATATTTTCTTCCACTCAAATCAACCATTTATATGCATACCAAGTTAGATGTACACACAACAATACAATGAATACACAGAAAATAGCCATACATAGAATCACTCATCCACACACACAAGCGCATACACAGGCAATGAAACATTAACACTGTAGGTAGACTATATAGTAAATCATAACGAGTCCACAACCAACTATATTCAAATATTGAATATGTAATAATTACAGAATGGAGGGCTGCAGGTGCAGGAAAATGAATTACTTTCAATATGAGTCACTCGAGTAGATTACAATTTTCCAATGATGTTCCAAGCGTAATATGTAATGAGTTATTTGACAGCTTTCTGTACCTTAACGAATTCAGAAGTCTGTCTGGTAAGTATTAGCACTGGACGAGCAACTCTGTCAAAGACCAGCTGGTTTACTGGAACCATAAACTCAATGAGAAGTAGGAATGCTAAGAAATGAAAAGCGAATTCCTAAGACTAGCTAACTTCTGAGCGAATACATCAATTGAAAGGCATCATTGAGTAGAGTATAATGTCGAAACATATCTAGTACGAGTTACCGCCAATAGAGGACCTATACGTTTTTAGGCTGTATCTCGTGTCTGCACTACCTACAATAATTACCGTTCTTTATATTATGTATTTCTCACGATATAATAAATCATTTGTATCAAAAGCACAAGCAGCTTAATGTATAAAGAGAGTGTCGGTTGCGAGCAGTAACTCAATTACAAATACTGGCATAAGTTTTTGATCTCCTTTCGATGGTTATTCTAGCATTAAGAAGAAGAAGTAGAAAAGAGGTACCACCCAACCCTACCACATATTGTGCATCAGTTAGAATTCTTATTGAGCATAGTATAATGCCAAAAGATTAGGTTGCACAAATATACCTAGCACGAGAGAAGCATAATCGTGCAATAATTGGAAAAAGGATCCACCAGCTAAGCTTCCTCCATTTGTGCCCTCCGTCTCAGATTACAATAATAAACCATTTTCATTAGTTTTCATAATACTTCAGTCATAAGCATGCAATAATACTAAATTTTCTTAGGCTGGCTTTTCATGTACACAATTACTGCCTGTGTTGCGTAAGTTGTTTCTGAAATTAACATTTTTACCCTAAATTATAATAATAAGTATAATTTATACAGCGGCCGCGATAAAAATACGATAAATAATTAATTATCAATATGGTACCCACATTTTTGTCCATAGAGTGTATACTCCATTTATTGGTCAATAGTATCAATACATTAAATAATCAATAATCAAACTGCTAATAAGTTTTCCAACATTTGGTGTTCATATTACCTTTTGAGCCCTCATATTTTTTTATTTTTATAATTTAATACAACAATTACCTCTATATTAATATGATAATTACAATTCTCAAGTAAGTGATCCTTATTTTAGGAATTTAAATTTATCTTGGTGCGCTGCCTTGCCATAGACTCAATTTGATAAGAATTGGAGGAAAATATACGATAGATATCTGAGATATTTGAATCAGGATGCTCCGCGGTGAGACAAGAAACCCTGTGGCTCTTAAGTAGCACCTCGAAATCTAGAACGCCACTGTTTAAATCACACTGGTTTTCAATAGTCTGCTTGCATAGACAGAAAACAGCTAATATGTGGAAAATCTTCCACCTCTTCCCTTCGTCCTTGTGAAGTTCTAAGAATAAAACGTCTTCTAGCATTTCCCCTTCAATCAATAAATTGCGTAATTAATTTACTTCTGTAGTTGTGTCAATAAAAGTCCCAGGAAGTAGTGATATTTTGACTCCCAAATTGGAGATATTTCGCCATTAACTTCACGATTCTTCCACATTTTCCCACAATAAACAATCTGACCTTAGCCATGCTGTTTCACACAGACTGAAACATAAATGCTTGACCCAGTAAAGAGAGACGGGACAGTCTGCGCGCGACATGCTTTCATCTTTCTAGGTAAGAAATACATGCTTTCCATCTGAACTCTTGTTGAATAATCATACGGTAGAGGACATTAGTTCGAAAATGGGAAAAGTGAGGTTTCACACGAGATATTAGAAGTTTATTTGATAGCTACATATTTAATATGTTTTATCTACCGATAAGTATACACCTATTTCTAGATATGAATATATCTATCTATACGTAAAAGATAGCATTTCGAACGATATTTCAAGTTGTGATAGGTTGAAATGTGTGTAATTTACATATAAAACAATGCGATCCGAACCACTGTAATTAAAACCTACCTCAATATAGTGCTTCTGCAGTGTAAGCAATAGGTAATTGTACAGTCGGCATGTCTTATAAATCCTTTTTGTGTACACGAACGAGATTGTATGTCGTAAGAGAAGAAACACATGGACACTTTACACTCCAGAGACGTGGTTATCGTGCGCAAAGAGGTGTACGCTATGGGTTCAAACCCTTTTAAGCCCTATTATTGATTGTTTACTGCTTCGGATGATATGCAAAAGTATATAACACGTTTTCCAGCGTTGTTTGTAAACGGAATTTACCTTAATATCCAGTTGTTGTTGCCGCGGATGGCATACGAAAAGTCTATAAGACGTCTTTCTATCCTCTATTTGTGTAGACGAAAGAGATAATATCTCGTAAGAGGACAAAACAACCTGGCTAGTTCGTGCTTTATATATGTAAATAATCTGGAAAGAAGTTTGTAATTTGTGTTTTAGCATGTTTTAATAGAAAAAATAACTCGTTTGAAATTGGAAAAGAACCAATTAATCATCAAACTTTCACTTCTGAAGCCCGTGTCTAACAATAGGTAATACAAAAGTGACATTCTATCACGTAATTCAAGTATAAATTAGTGTTTGAACTGTATTTTATACAGATTTTATCATAAACGGGACAAATTTGGACACAATCAACCTCGTTTATTTTTTTCTGTGCATATTTTTACTGTTTGTTAGCAGCTAGGGACTTCTTCGAGACATAAATATACAATATTTAAGAAGAAAGCTGACATTTAAGTACTTGGAACGCGTATTTGAAGGACGAAAGAACTGACTTACATAAAATGGATTGTCGAAATGCATTTAGAATAATATACAGCCCCTAAACTAACATTTGAAATACCTTCAACATAATTTTGAAGTAGAATCTAGTCTTTGAATAGTAATTTCTTGAATATGGAGGGATTTTCTATTCAAGTTTTCGCAGAAAGATTGCTTGGATAAGAAGACAAGCAGTATTTGAAGTACGCAGAACACATATTTGAAGTACTTTAAATGAAACGAAAGCTAGAAAAGACTGATTTTGTCGTGAAAAGCCTGGTTCAAGACACATTTACTCGTAATATGAGGAGAAAACTGACAAAATGTAGTCTATAAGAACGTTGGTTGCATCGATTGAACTGTTTTGCACCTCATAATTACAGTGCAGATTTCGTTTATACGACTTGGATTTACAAATCAGTATTGCTTTTAAATTACCCGATGACCGACCGCCATTACTAAAAGACTTTTGTTTCTTCTATTAATGAATTAAACTAGCTACTAGGTGGTTTTGGGAAGTTGTGTAGTATACGTACCTGTATCAAAGAAGGCAGATAAAGTAGTTAATGACTTACTGCTTTTGTTCAAAGGCATCATGATATCTATTTAGTTACGCAATTGTAATGTTATGATTTTCATCCTTCTCTGACACCGTCCTTATTGCAAACGTTACTCGCAACTTTACGGGTATTGGTGAAGTTTGTTGACGGATGATGGAAGGACTTTTCTCGCATATGCCGGCCGTTGTGAAGGCCATTGAGATTAAAGACAGAAATCACTGAGAACTGCCACTACGCGCAGGATGTTCATGCTTTACCAGAGCTTGAGACCTTTTAATTGCTTTGAAAACAGGAAGAGGGAAAAGAGTGTCTGTTAAAAATGTCACACATCCTTGGCCGAGTGAAATACCTTTAACAGTTGACATTGTTCAACAACCAGTGTTAACATCTTACAGTCGGAAGTGTTTCCAATTTAGAGTAATTTAATAATATATTTCATCTAGGAAAGCTACAGTAATTCATCAACTAGAACAAGGGTTGCCAACTTATGCTAACCTTTGAAGTGTTGACAACCTTCGACTATTAAAATAATGATGTCATCTAGTTGTCTTATTGTCCAATATAGTCTTATATACAGCATTTAAGACTATATCTCCCGACCCAAACTCTATTACTAGTACTGCTAGGTTGAATAGCTCAAACGATATCAACTGTTCAAGGAGTACTGGACTTCATTTAACGTATCCAAAGCCGAATATGATGGTTAATAATGTTAGGTTATCAAGTGTAAAAATTTTGCAGGAGTTGAACCCCTTGAATATATTACCATTTATAAAACACTCGTGTCCTTTGGTTTGCATAACCAGTATGCTGAAAGAATAAT
>JAGDQP010025123.1:11934-27215 GCA_022664845.1 Lepisma saccharinum | reverse complement strand
ATATTTTAGTAGTACGCGAGACTGAGAAGTACGGATGGACATACTAGAAATGCAAGAGGTTCGGTGCGAGGGTCATGATAGCACTTGACAGGGCAAATACACTTTCTTCTACAGGGGAACTCAGCTCTACCATTTTGGAACAGGATCCACATTAAGAACTCCTTCCAGCGGTTTCAGAATGTAGAGTTCGTGAACAAAAGACTATCCTATATTACGACACGTACCAGATGGTGCAACACGGTTTTAATAAATGTCCATCTTCGACTGAGCAAGCTCATGATAACGACGAAGATACATTTTACGATGAGATGGATAGGTTGTTTGTCCGATTACCCGAAGTATTATGTGAAAATTATGTTGGGAGATTTCAACACTAAAGGCCGCTTTAGACGATACAATTTATCGTACGATCCCTCGTATGCAATCTCATCGGTTACATTCTTTGATCGTGTAAAGCGCGGATCGTACGATTTTTCATGCTATCTCCGATGTGTTCTCTAAATAGAAACGGTCCTATTTTTCAGCGGATTTTTCGTACAATCTATGACAGCGCCCCTACTGGCAATATAGCGTGCTTTCCTATTCGGCTGTTTGGTTATGGATTACGAGACAAAGAGAGCATATTAATGTTATTACTTGATGCTGAATTTAACATACATAATGACATAATAAACTATTACAGGTATAAAGATATAAAACAAAGTTTTTACGGGAAGTGTAAAAAGGTCGGTAATACTGCAGTTCAGCTACTTCTGCCATTGAGGACTCAAAATGCTACGTTTTGCATTCCTATAACCATAAAAGGTACTAAATACGTGAAAAATATGTTTAAAAATATAATGACAAAGTTCTGATGTGATCTAATAGCTACTGCTTCTTCAATAGATTGTGCAATGCAGTTAACGTGATTTTCTTTGTTTTACTTGTGCGTTGAGTACCAAATCTGCTGGAGGCATGATACGTATGAAAGGAAATAATGTAGATGGTACCGATATCTTTGCAATCATATCCCCCCACCAAATGATTTTGATCAATCATATCTCTGTGCATCCGAAATAATAAAATACATTGAACAGTAATTACAGAAGTAGACATAATGTAAGTAGAGTGTCGACGTCAAGCCAGAGCTGTGCAAGTCAATACATGAGCTAGGTAATTAATTGAACGAACTAATTTTTATTCAAGGGTTAAGACAGCTGGACCTCCCTATTCACACCTATATACCTTGTGTGAAGTGGGCCTATAAATCACATAAAATCTACATTACTCCTCATTTTTGTATTTTGCATGTATTTTATGCTTATAGGAACGTAAAACGTAGCATTTTGAGGCGTTTCCAGTGCTCTGTGGTAAAAGTAGTTAAACCGCAGTATTACTAATTACCCCCTTAAGTATAAATATTAATATATCGCGATTTATATATTTTTGAAGTGCTGTGTAATGTCACATATCTTGTTAACTTAGGAATATTGTAAAAACAACACATGTGGATCCGAACTTATCACCGAAGACGGCAAAATTTTCAACGGCTTTTGTGTGTCCGCAATGGAAATATCTTTATTGAAGTACAGAAGTAAAGCTACGACACTTTTGTTTCCCACTGAAAACTAGTAGAAGTTAGATTCTCTTGGTAGAAGAATGTGGCATTAAAACAAACTAAATTTCTGTTGCGTCAAAATTTATTGTTATCAATAATTCTTTTCTATTTTTTAAATGGGCTATACTTTCACAAATATCTGTGGCATAATTACCCTAAAATTCTGTGATATCACAACTATAAACTCCAGCAGTATCATCATTATCTCCTCGTATCCAAAATTGTACCGTGTAAAACACTATACAATATTGTATGATTTATCGTACGAAAAATCTCGTACTATGGATTGTATACATTCTATCATACGAGAGATCGTACGAGAAATTGTATCGTCTAAAGCGACCTTTAGATAGGCAGGGAATAAAGAAAGCTATACGTAAATCAAGTCTTCACAAAAAATAGCAACAGTGGAGAAAGACTAATTAACTTTTGCGATATCGAAAAATCCCTAATTGCAAAGAGGGATTGTACTTTAAACGCCAAGATGATACAGAAATGCATATGGATATCTCCGGATGGTAAAACATTGCAACCAAATCGATCATGTGTTGTTAGATATAAAAAGACACACCAACATAATGGACGTTAGGGCGTACCGACAAGGGGAAGGTGACATCGACCATCAGTTAGTGATCACAAAAGTGAGGGGGGAAAGTTGTGCATTGCGAACAGAGAATGAAATTTGGAGCAAAACAAAACTACTAGATAACCCGAGCGAGAAGGCAGATTTTCAACTCGAAATCTCACCCCATGTTTTGGTAGCGTGGGAAAGAAGTAAAAGTATTAGGCGTAGTGCAGTTATAATAGAAGTTATTTCAGCGACAGTGTACTACTTTAACAAATTTCTTGTAGTACAAAGCACTTACACACCTTGCGTGTAAAAACAAAACAAGTTGAAGAAAATATATCTTTAAAAAAAGTGTAACGTACATTATTATCATAGTGTATAATTCTACCAACATGTTGTACAAATCACCAGGTTTAGTAAAGTCATAATTTTCGTGATATTGCAGGGTGTAAAGGGAGGTGAACCTGACATTAAAACAGGAGAAAAAAGTTCACATAAACATGGATAAAATTCCGCTTCATTCTCGAGAGACCAAAATCAACTCCTTGCAAATGGTAAATGCATTGAATATTTCGCCATCAATTTTAAACGATACTCTAGAATGAAAGTTAGTTTCCGGAAGGTGAGTTGCATCAATACCAGTGGATACTAAGAGTTATATCATCGTATGGTCAGTGTTCCCAACTTGTTATATCATTATTTTTTTCAAATGGCACTATCTCAGATTATTTAAATATTGTATGTGAAACACAGGACTCAGTGTTAAAATTGGTTCCTTCTTCTGAAAAAGCTCTGCAATTTTTTATGCCTAACCTGATATAACATTCACAGTTTGCAACACTGCGTTCTGTGCTTTACAAATGCTTTTTACCATCACTACAGGATAATACATATCCCTTAACTGGCGTAGTGTCATTTGAAAAAACGAAACAATATACCTGGTTGCTAGCCACTGACAACCCAATGGCATAAATTTTAACTCGTAATATCCACTGTATTGATGTAAATCATCTTCCTCAATTTTATTTCAGTGCATCGTTTAAGATGTATGCTGAAATATTAATTGTATTTACGATTACAAGGAGTCGATTTTATGCTTCTAGTTGCAATCAACTCCAAAGCAAAGAGGAAATCAATTCATGTTTAAATCAACCTTTTTTCTTTTTTTTTTTTCTTGTTTCGATGTCATGATTCGCTTCCCAAAGTTTATAAGTAACCAACTTTTCTTTACACGCTGTATTATAACTTCATTCATATTATCGTCTGCTACACAAAGAATTTCATATCATTTCATTCATACATATTATCCACTGCTATATAAACAGTTCCTTCGTTTTAGCGTTCTATCATTTTCATTGTGTTTCTTTGAGACAAAGCAATGGTTCTATGTTTTAGTTTTGTTTATTTAATTGGTGATTAATTAATTGAAGAACGTTTGATGGAACATTATTGTTTCTTCTGTAATCACCTTTTTCTTATATTTTTTTTTTCTTTTCTTTTCCTGTTCTGTTTCGTCTGTTATGTCGTTGTTTAATCAAATTAAAACTTGTTTTGAATGTTCTTTGTAGTTATGATTGTTCCATTTTCATTTTCTCTCTTGTAAAATGTCTGGAAGTCGAAACGAAGAAGAAGAAGAAGAAGAGACAGCTGATTTGCTTCTTAATTGAACAAATGAGAGCAACGAAAATTCATAAGCTTTTGAGAACAATTCATCAAATTTAAATTATTATTTTTTTCTTTATCTTTTAAGAGTACTTTATATTGACAGACAAAGATGTTTCTCCCATTTGCAAAAGCAACGTCTACGTGAGGCTTTAAGCACCGAGCCGCCGTAGCTCAGTGGCAATGCATTATAGCAATAACATCTGGTTAAAATACATTGCAATAGTAGAAAGGATTACTCGTGAATCCTATCAAAATAAACCATACTACACTTTTCTTCTCTATCCAGAATTTCAGTATTTTCCACCCACACGTCGTAAATTCTTGGTCTGGTTTACGGCCCAAACTTTGCACATACTGATAAAAGAACGCAGACAAATGCAACTCGACGAATATATGTTTCAAGTGTTGTTAAGATACGAGGGAATTCCCCCCGCTCTCCGCCGGAAATCTTTTGCTAACTATATCCGTGCTGTCTACTAACGCACACAGGAGAGAGAACCATTAGGTAGGGATTGATTGAGGAACCTCACACACAGGAGAGTAACCTTTTGTTTTTCGTCTGTTAGTTGTGCTAGTCTCCCAATATATTTTTTTTTCTTTCCATTGCCAGCGTTTGATGTTTTTTTTTCTTCTTTCACAGCGCTGACTGGGAGTCTCTTTTTTTTTTTCTCCCCTCGAAGTTTGCTTTTTTTAAATAAGTTTTATGATTTAGTTTTCTTTGTCAATTATGTACTGCATTTTTAATGTATTTGATATAATGTTCACGGATCCTTTCATGTATCAAAAACTTCTATTGTGTAATCTCTTTTACAATCAATAAATATATTTTTAAAAAAAGTGGTACAACGTTGGTGTAGTAATCGGGAGGTTGTGAGTTCGATCTCAGCGGCCGACCATCCTGACTAAGATTTTTCCAGGGATTTTCCTCAGTCACGCCAGGCAAATGTTGTGATAGCACCTTCAACATAGGTCCTGGTCATCACCTTTTCGAATCCTTTCTCCTTCCCTATCCTGGTCTGAGCCTTAGATGCCTAAAGACCATAAATAAAATTCAAAAATTCAGTGAGGCTTTAAGAAGAAAACGAATGTGAGTTCCGCTACCTCGTTCTTTCTAAATTTTGAGTTCTTGCATTCGTTTTATCCTCGTGCCTAGTTTAACAACTTTATAATTAAAAGTTAATCAGTGCACAGCAGTATTAATAATAACAATGAGTCTAGTAAATCAGTAATTAGCATAATTTATAACCATTTATTTAACTAACCTTTAAAATGTCTTTCTCGGCTTTTCCTGGAATTGAATCCACTCTGGGCTTTCGATTATTTCAACAATGTGGAAATGTGGGTCTCTACGGATAGAACTGCTACCCCAACAATTCATTTTTCAACATTGTTGTTCGTGGACAAACTTTAGTGAATATTTAACATTTAATAATTACGTATCATGGAAGCTACTTGAAGTTTCAGAGTTAAAAAAAATACAATTTGCCACATTGTTGTTCACACAACATTGCTCTAATTCCTGTAATTGTCCTAGACACTTTAAGTTATGCCTTTAGATATTACCTCGTTATATACCATGTACAATAATCGTAGTTTGAACGTAATCCACTAACATGGGCGCCATTACCCGAATATGGGCACCATTACCCAGACACTGATAGTATGATTCAAGAGTGTGTAAGTAATGATTTCTGTGCATTGTTTTCAACGGATCTTTGTCGTATTTGTTAACTAGACTATACCCTACAAATCCATGTTTAATTTATTACAAAAGGATAAAAAAAAGGTAAGAAGATATTTAAATTTTCCATTGGTTGGCGCCAATCCCCACTTTCCTGCAGTGTGGGGAAGCCCATGTCAGTGCTTTAGCGTACTTACACAGCTATAGTAAGAACAACTCCCAACATAATACGGATACTCCTGACACAGTTTTGTATAAAATTATATGTGAAAACTCTTCTTTGATGCCATTCATGGATGAAGAAATTACCACAATATTCATGTGTAATTCTTTAAATAGTGTATTTCAAATTCGGAACCGATGTTTCAAAATGCATAAATAAAACAAATACAAAAATTGTATATTTAAAGCAAAGAAAGAGTGACTGTAGGTTCGCCAACAAGTACGTCTCGGAGTAAAAAAGAAACTTTGTTACATCAGAATTTTTCTAATCGGAAAGTATGTAGGCTCACCAGCTAGATAACAAGTGGATTTATTCAACTTCATCCAATTGTCTTTCCTCTTTTGTAGAATTAAAGAAAAGCAAATAAATACAAACAAAGAAACGCAATTCCTACTGAAATATTCATGTAAATGTTTTTATAAAACACATTCGCTTTTATAGCCAATATTAATTTCCTTAACTCATCGGTCAAATCCGAAGTTCTGCATCTGGACGTATAGGATAAACACATTTTCCAAAACAAGTGACTGGTTGTTGGTTGGGTCGTAAATTCTGCAAGTCAATTTCCCCATCTCACTGTTTCTCCCCGTCCCTCCGTTTCCAGAAGACAGATAGAATACAATAATGGATCATCGCTACCGCCCACAGGGTGCAATGAGAAACTTTTGGAACTCTACGTTGTTGCAGGATTTGTGGGTGGATGAGGCAGAAGACAAACTGCTGTGCTTTGGACAGCCCAGAAACAACGATTTACTAACAAAACAGAGAGGGATGGACGAGGGTAAGGCTTAACATTTAATCCTGGAATCGTGTGGAGCAGGGGCGGGCGTAAAGAAATATAAGCTGTAGTTTGGATACATGTAAAGTCATTAAACCTATAATACTATTCTATTTTTCGTGTTAGTTACTATTTAGTAGTAAGTTTACTTCATTACTTAATTATGCACACGATTAGTAGTAGTATTATAGTAGCATAACGAAAGGGACAGCATGTTTAAGGAAAACTTAGCCCATCTTTTTTTTATAATTAACTAAATAACCAACTAATCGTATCTGTAAGTAACTAACAATTCGTTATAATAACATGTGTTTTTGTATTTGGACGGATATAACTATTTATATGTATACTTCAATATATAATCTACTAATCCTGAACATTTCATGTGAATATTGTAATTGGTTCAAAAGTAATTAATATTTTTGTATTTCATATTGTAAATTTGACGCAGAATGTTATGCCATGTATAAATCTTTTTGATACTTTTCTATACAACTCAGTCTCGGTCGAGACGATAAAAAAAGACAGTATATCCGCGATTTGATTTATTGATATCGTGAATATAGTTAACCTGTTTGAGTTGCCATGGACACCCAGACGTATGATTGTGATTGGCTCATTATTAGCAGAACTATGTTCTAAAGTGTAATGATACATGATTAACGTTGTAAAAAGTCTATATAAGGACATGTATTGATAATATGTCTTCAGTTCATCCATCGAACTCAAAGAACAAGGTCCACTCCTATATCAATGGGAATGCTCCTTGAATAAAGACGCTATTAACATTTTTAGACTTTCTTTCTATTCCAAAGTAAGTATTAGTATAAATGCTAGGCAAAACACACACTCCTTGATTACCGGGAATGTTTGTTAATAAAAGGGTTTTGAAAGCTCTATAGCTTTGACTCTGTGCAAGTATTATAAGATAAATGAAGACGACAATTGCCGAGCAATTTCCCACAGAGGCACTGAGAGGACAACGTAGTTGCAGCAGCCATTGCTACAGGGTGTTCATAAATAAAGGGCCAATTTTCAAGTTAAAATCTTAACAAGCATAGTAGCCCGTTACATTGTCTACATCGTGCCTTTTCCTATTGCACTGTAGCTAAAATTTTAGTTCGTCTCTAACCAATGGGTCTCGAGCTCGTATTATTAAATGACAAATAGAACATAATACTACACTTACCATAGACATATGGAATGAAACAAAGATGTGGAAGTAACCTGTTTAAAGCAAGAGAATAAGAATAAACGAAGACAACAATTATCAGAAAGAACAACAATAAATCACTATAGCTGGTCACCTCACGAAAAACATGATCAGTACTTAAAATGGACTGCTTGATGTCATTACGTTTTTAGGGGACAAGTGAGTGTCTTAGACGGGATTTTCGTGTTCTCATTGAGTATAATGAAAACAAAAATGTAATCTGACTTTTCTAACCTATGATCATGAAGTGCGTAAAATTTTGAAGGTATGGCGCTTTTATACCAAAGTTTTCAACTTTTTTGCTTAATATATAGAGTAAAAATTGAGATATCGAGTTGACATTATTTTGGTAAACATGGCGTACTTCTGGGCGGCACCTGTATACAAATTTTGGTGCCGATGGCGTCAACAGTTTTGACGGTGGCGGAAAAACAAGTCTTGCACCAATAAAACAGACATTTCCTGGAACTCTAATGCATTTAATTTCTCTTCCTCCGACCGCAATTCGGTTTGCAAACGCTACTTTACTATCCTTTCCAGTTAGGTACCAAATTAAAGTGGGCAAGAGACAGGACCCTTATGTAACTCCTCGATCTATTGTGGAATGAAGCGTCTCAGGAAAATCATCCATGGAGCAAAGAAATACGTGAAGAATAATGGACGGTACAAAACTGTTTGCTGGTATCTGTGGACTTAGCGTAATGATAGAATGTTTGATTGCTGGCCGGGAGGCTGGAGTTCGATTGTCGGCAAAGTAAAGTTTCCTATTTTCTTTTTAAAAATAACTTTCCTTTTTGTCGTTTGTATTTACTGTATATAAATATTTGCTCCTCTTTGCATTTTTCAATATTTTACACAATTTTCAAAATGGTATATACTTCACGAAAATAGCTTAATAAAGTCTGGTTATATTTTCTTTCGTTAAATGTATCTTCAAAAAGTTTACGCACTTCATGGCCAAAGGTTAGAAAAGTCAGACTATATTTTCATTATACGCAATTGAAACACAAACGATTAGCTGGCCATGATACCTGTTCTATAACGTCATCGTTCGACCATGAAATTTCACCAATGAATGTGAGAAAGGATTTGGTACTTTCTGCCACAAAACACAATAGATGTGGTACTTTTTGCTATGAAACGCCATTTTCAAAGCTCACTAGTAATGTGATTTGGTAATTATTGGCAGTTATAACCTGCAAATATTATAATATTACAATCCAGAAATGTGCTGGCACCTATAACTCATTTAATTCCGTTTTGGATTTGGTTCCTTTTGGAAACTAACTCCACAGTTAACTCTAGGATGGCAACTATATGAAAATTGCTACAAAATAAAATAGGCCCTCCCGTATTGAAAAAGGAAGCATTTTGGTTTCAACAAAATAGCGCAGCAGCTCATTGTTATTTGTTTGTTTGTCTTTACCTTAATGTTTGCTTTCTCAAAATTTCTCATCGGACACCAATTAAATGGCAACATTGTTCACCTGATCTCAACCGCTCGGAGTTTTTTTCTTTCGGAGAACTTAAAGAATATACGTTGCTGTCATGTCATTTAACATTTAATTGAGGTCAATTGAAACTGTATCACAAAGCAAGCGAAAACGAAATATGACTTAAACAGAGCCCAAATCAATCGTTAGACGAGAAAAGTGAAATTTATAATTGGTACCTGTAAAATGTTACCTGCAAATCATGTACAAGAAATGATAATATTTATTATTTTGATTCCAACAGTTATTTAAATACAAAAGTGACACCTCAATTTTGGCCACCCTGTATCATAGCTATAAAAATATTCGGCTAATAGTGCGCTAACGAATGAACAAGTAATTGTTTAGAGAAAAAGTATGTACACTCACGGCTAAAAGTTTGTACTCAATCCTAAAATTTCTTATCCGAATAAATTTAGAGCGAATTGACCAATTAGAATACGGTTTCCAGTGACATAAACAAAATGTGATTTTCTTTAAGTTATGGCACATAAAATTATAATCAAATAGGTCTTTCAATTACAAAGTAATTTGGAAAAGAAAGTTTACGACTGAGTACATACTTTTGGAGTTGACTGTACACTAATAGTTTATGTGTAAATATGAGTTTATTAATGGCCATAAACATTGTCGTCATGCATTTCCCTGCACCCAAACGACTATATCAGATAAATTTACTATATACAAATATTAAATATATACGTAAAAATCCAGTCTCATAAAAATATTATCGTTTCTGTACTGCTGTTTTAAAAACCTAGTAACTTCAAATGTTAAATGTTCTAAACAGAAACAATATGACTTATTTTATTGAATAAAAAATGTCTACATAGAAACTATTCCCAATTAATATTCAAATTTACTTAAAATTAATTATTTCTGTAACGACCCAGAAAGCGTTTTTTGCTTTGCGGTGTAGAAATATTGTCAGCTCAAACGTTAGTTAGTCACTTAAAGCCACAAACCTAGTTTTGTGTCAAGTTACGCGACAGACCGCAAACCGTAATTGACAATCAGAGCCAGGATGCATTGTGTCACAGAAAGAGAGAGAGAGCGAGAGATGATGTAGAATTAGTAACTGAGGTCAGGTGAGCGCAGAAAAGGCAATGCTCGTTAGGGAACATTGAAATAAACTTCAGTGTGGAAATTTTTCATTTTAACAAATACATGCACATTCCTCAACTGTCTAATGAAGCATGATGTTTAATGAGATATACAGTATTCTGTTTTTTATTAGTCGCATTAATGATCAGAGGTTGCGGGTAATGAAAGCAAAACATACTCAAATCTCATTTAAATATGGATTTGGGGAAGCAATTTCGTGAATTCAAATAGTACTCAGAAATTCGATAACAAGAAACCATTACAACTACCACACGAAATCTAAAAATAAAAAAAAAAAAATGGTAAAGCTCTGAGAGGTGTTGTCCAAAATTTTAATTGAGCTGAGCGAGACGATAATGTTACTTCTAATACATTCAATTTGCATTATTTTGAAATAAAACTCCTTCAACGTTTCTGGACTGGTAATCACCAATTCTCGAACAGGAGTCTAGTAGTTGTGTGCGCGAATGCCCAAGAGTGAATTAATTTATATACAGGTAACATTGCTTACACAAAAACAAACTTCGTACATTCTCGTTGGTTTCCGTAGTACGTAATATACTTCCGAAATGAACAGATTTATTTCACAGCACAATGGTTATTTAAGTATATTCAATTGTGGTATTAAGATTTCTTATTTATTATATTGTCCTTTTTTTTAGTCTCTTTGAGTATAATTGCGCAGGAAAGTTTTATTATTGTGTGTGCTCGATGTAGAAAAGTCTTTATGAATATGTACAGCTATTCGCTTTTGAATACATATTTAAATAATTTTTTTTTTAATTTTGGATAACATAAAAACATCATACACTGAATAATATTAAACGGATAAAGTGGAGTAAAATATTAATGGATCAAATACATATTTAAGGAATATTATTCAAAAGGAGATTGATTCTGTACAATAAATCTGGGGAAATACATATGAACAGAAGATGGAATGGGACAAGAGATATTAGACAGAATGTGTATCCCGTTACAGGTGTAAGGAAATATGTTTAAGGCTTCAACAGTATTAGAATGTTGAAATATTTAATATATTCAACGTAAGGATATTCAATTGTTAAACACATATTGCAGCATTGAACCCAATCCAACCAAGCTTGACTAACTAGTAGTATGTACAGTCCCAATCAAAAGTTCCATTCTGTTGGTAAATAATTTATTTTGCGAGTAACTTTGGAATAGGTAGATAGATTTCAGTGCGGTCTTGTCCAACTAAAAAAGACTGTCCTTTTCTGTAAGTTAAAATAAACTATACTCAAATCGGCTTATTCTTTCCGGAGCTATTAACAAAAGAAATTTCACCAATCCGGAAGAACTTTTGACCATGACTGTTCAAGAAGTGTTGTAAGTTGATATATTTAAGAAGAGTTATCAGCAATTCCTGGTTAGTTCATTTTTCACGATTGCTTTATAAATAGCACATTTCTTTGTACTTCAGCGATAAAATGAAAGGTTGTAACAACAAAAGTGCCATTTTTGCTTTAAAAAAAATGACATTACAGCAATAACACTAGCCTTTATGTATAGTTAGTCCAAGAACTTTAAAAAATTCTGGGTCCACATTTCTTGATCGCACTGTTAAGTGTTCATAGATGGCGGAGATTGTTATTTTACACGCAAATAAAACAAAATATTCGATAAACAATAAAAGGATATTTCAAATCAAGGGATTGTATGTAAAATGCAGTGGTAACTAGAAGATATATTTTAAATTATTCATAAGTTTTGAGTTTATTAACTACAGAAAAAGCTCGAGCTGTTCAGAAATAATGATGAGTAAGTTATTTCTTTATTTGTGTCCTTTCTTTGTATTATGAAATAATGAAAATATATCAAAGTAAATAGAATGAATCACAGCACTTTAAAAAACTCTGAGATATGAAATTCGAATAGATTGGATTATTCATTTAAAAGAACCCACCTTTGTCGTACCACCAACTAGGGACATGGAAATGAAAATATTTTGATTTCAAAATCCAACTCAGGAACCTTTGGAATCTCCAAATATAAAATTTCACGAAAATAAAGACAGTTTTTTTTTTCATTAAACCATTTTGGAGTGACGTGATCTTGGATTTTATAATCTAAGATGCAATTTTCAATTTCGAAATTCATTCAATTTAGTTTATGTTCCTATTGTTATCAGGCATACAGAAGTGTAGAAAATTTCAAACTGATGGACAACGGAGTGTTCGTGAAATTTTAAATAGAAGATTTGATCTGGCCACACTTTGACTTGGACAGACATACCAACTTAATGGCGCTTACATCAGTACTTGCTGCGAGTCTTCAAATGTTTCGAACACTTCCTTAAATATATCTGTTTACATGCTTTATCGATTAAGTTTCACCCGACGCTTCCACCATACAATTTTGTTTGGATTAAACTCAAGGAAGTCCCCCATAACACATCTCCACTGTCAACGATTAAATTTTGCAGATCAATAACACTGACCATTTTGAAATCACAACTTCGGTTCTGTCCGAAGAACCTAAGCGCTCCGTGTTTGTGGCGCGCAACGTCGCTAAGTTTGAATAACTCCATCAAAGCTTCGACTTAAATTATTGAAAGCACGGTCATTAACATTGTATGTTCCTGGAATACCTAAACGTTAGTTATGTTTTACTGATGAGACTGAGGAACTTTAGAATTAAATAAACAGAAATTTGTATTTGAACTTAAAATGATGGGAGGGAATTTTCAGTGATGGTATTTTATAAAACTACTAGCTAAATTCTAAAAGATACTAGTGCACAATTTGTGCTAAATCAAAAGACTCAAAAATTACTTTGTACATTTGGGAATGATTGTTGCAAAATAAAGCAACAGAGAGCAGACGAGCTGCGATAAATTTGAATCACTTTCTTGTATGTCTGACGTTGGAGCTCAAACACAGAAGTTGTTCTGACCAATACTGTCAGGAACTGAAAACCTCTGACAAGTAAACCTATCGATGCTTCAAACTGATTTTTCGACCAAACTTGAAACCACCAGAAAACATGATAAGACTGCTTTCGTCCATAAAGAGGGAGCAGTGGCCAAAAGTTTCATTCATCAGAGTGAGTAGGCCTACTTAACGTGTGATGTAAGTCGACAAACGTACATTTATTCGTAAAATTCTTGAAGTAGTGGTAAACAAATACACATGAATGAATAGCAGGTCAAAGCGCTATCATTTAGAGGGTCGTTTGTTATGGCCGGTATCTTCAAATCGGCCACCTTGAATGTTGCTCGATTTTTTAAAAAAATGGGAAGTGGGTCATGTAACATATCAAACTGGGCTGGAAATTTACCAGAAATACGTTGGTGAAGTCAGTTTTGAAATAAATGTATTTTTGAGAGACATAATGAGATGAGACATTAGTCTGTGTAGTTCATTCAAAAGTCTTGAAATACTCTGTTCTTCTTGAAACAATGTACGAAGTGTAAACATAATTGCACAAGTAATGAGCACTGGGAAGGTGGTTACCAATACTCATTACTTGTGTATTTGATCTTCATTTCTTGCGCTGTTTCAAGAAGAACAGAGTATTTCCAGACTTTTTAATCAACTACGCATACTTAATTCACATCTCATTATCTCTCTCACAAATAAAGTTATGGCAAAACTGACTTCACCAATGTATTTCTGGTAAAATTGTAGTCCAATTTGATATGTAATAAGACCCCCTTCCCATTAAAAAAAATCGAGCAATATTCAAAATGGTGACCATGACATACCCTCTAAAAGATAGCGCATTAACCTAGTATCCATTCATATGTATTAGTTTTGCATTATTTCAAACATTTTAGAAATAAACGTGTGTTTTTCGACTTAGATCACACTATATATATTCATTCTATAGTTGCCACGGAATAAGAACCGGTGTGGCTTCGCCTAGAAGAGATGGGGAGGGGGTTCTGTGGAGGTAACAACGGGATGCTTTCTATTGTGTTACTCTGCCAGCAGCGAATGGTAGTCACGTCTGGTGCTGCTTGTCCGTGATTGCACACCATTTCTTATGCCGTGGCGACTGTAGTGAATGAAACTTTTATCCACTACGCCCGTCTTTATGAACGAAAGCATTTTTAATCATGGTTTCCTAATGCACCCTACTTCTCTACCAAGTTTGGTCGAAAAAGCAGTTTGAAGCATCCATAGGTGTACTTGTGAGTTGCTGGTCTACCTCTGAGATTATGTGTCAATTGGAAACAGTGCCTATGTTCTAAAAGAAAAACTTCCATCTGCTTCTTCCCTTACTAGGAACTGACCAGACCTCTGACTCTGGGATTTTGATTCTGAGAAAGTCAAAAGTGACGTATCTTTGCCCCGGGTGCTCATCCTAGGCCCAAATTTTGCAGGTCTCTGATATTGGGGCTACATTGCTGCCAAGTTTGGTCAAAATCCCAGAGTCAGCGGTGTGGTTAGTTTGTAGTTAGCAACAATAAAATTGTTCTAACTACTTTTCGTGGATTAGTTAACAGTGAAAATGAAGTTATATTTTTAACAATTCCGAACACTTACTTTGGCAATAAATGGAACATGTTGGAAGTCAAATTTGTGTGAATTATACGAACACCACTGTTCATGTAGTTTGTGTTGGTGATTGAAGTTTCTGTCTGTTTTTATTGGCTAATCTTAACCAATCAGAACATGAGAATATGCTTTACTAACATGGTATATTATACTATAATGAAGTAAAATGGAAAAGTGCGTACTAAATGAGGTCAGAAAATCAATCACAGTTTTTCATGATTGTTTTGCGTTTATTGATTAGGCTATTTACAAAATACTGAAACATATACTTTATATTTATTCAAAATGAAGACTGCGGAAAAGACTTGCACAAGAAATCCTTATAATTTATAACTGAAATGTCCAATCAGAGAAGGAGAAAAACACACAATGAATAAAGAACACGATTACTATTTAGTCGTATTGACCTGACATCTGTTTGCAATCTAATGTATTA
>JAGDQP010025123.1:0-11924 GCA_022664845.1 Lepisma saccharinum | reverse complement strand
CCGTTCCTTTCCTAATGAGCAAGAATTTTGGTTCTGAATGAAACACTTCTCATTGAAAGTATGGTTGAAAGAGCGAGTTTCTTCCTCGAAACACCTCCTCTTTCTCCTCTTATCGTTTTTAGTGTTTCAACATATTTGCTGAGAAATGGCTTCTTCTGTAGACATCTTTTGAGTATTATCTTCTTCTCATAAAAACGTAACACCTCTTCTATGAAAGCAGCTCCTTCTTACATAAACTAGGACCTCATTACATTAAAATAACACCTTCTTACATTAAATTAGCACCTTCTTACATTAAAGTAGTTCTCTTTTGCATGAAAGTAGCACCTTCTTACATTATATCAGTTACATTTTGCATGAAAGTAGTACCTTCTTACATTCAAGTAGTTACTTTTTGCATGAAAGTAGCACCTTCTTACATTCCAGTAGCTCATTTTTACATGAAAGTAGCACCTTCTTACATTCAAGTAATTACTTTTTACATAAAGTACGTAATGATTTATTCATCCTTACTCTTAATTATTTTTATCTTTGCTCATTATTTTCCGGTTTAATCTTTGTCTTCATTGTATATATACATAAAAATAGCCTTTGTTTATGAATATGAAATACACTAAAAAGGATCCACGTAAATAAAGCTTAGGACTTTCTAGTGGCTTCGGAGGCTATAACAAATTAAGGCTGAAGAAGTCGGACACACAGAGCAATGGCCCAAAAAGTAAAGATTCGATTTTCAAATAACTTAAATTAATTCAGTTTCAATTTTTTTTTTATAAATGAAACTTTGGACATGTTTGAAAGCCAGTTTTTAAAAACTAACTAATGAACTCTATGACTTACAAGAACCGGAGTAACAAACGTTCGTTACTGGATTCTATTCTGGGCAAGATCAAACCAGTTTTCATCATGAACATCTAACTCTAGAAGATATCTTATAATATTGTGTTCTCAACGACGTCTTGGTCTCCCCAATGGCCCTTTTCTCTCTGGCTTACCAACAATGAAGGAATATAAACTTCGTATCTTTATAATGCAAGTCTGTCCATCTTGGCCGTCATAATTTAATTAATCTTACAACAAAGGATGAATCGTACAATCCATGGAGTTCTTCATTATGCATTCTCCTCCATTCTCCGGTCATCTTGCTCAGTTTTGACCCGTATTTCTTTCCCTAAACCTTATTTACAAACACGAGCAATTTATGTTCATCTACAAGGGCCATAACCTTACTTTCTCAAACATAATGTATTGCCGGAAGAATAACCGTTCTGTACGAGTATATTTTCAATTTCAGCTTTCTTGATATCAATCGCGACGTTGAAAGTTTCTACACTGAATATTAACATGAATTTCCCGACGGTAAGCGATTTCTGATTTCTTCTCTAAATCTCGTTCTTGTTTGTTACATATGCCCCCCCCCCAAAAAAAATATTTAAATTTGTTTACTTTTTCTATGATCTCATAAAAAATAGGTGTTATTTTAAAAAACATATACCTGGTTTCATTCAAGACCAGAATTTCAGTTCTTACTCTCCTTCATATTTATCACAGTCTGGCCTTGTTTTAAATCCGACTTTCTTAGTTTATTATTATTATTTGCTTTTATTTAAATTAAAATTTTCCTTTCTTTGAAACTTTGGTTTCCATGAGTAAATGTGTTTTCTCTTCAAATATAGATTACTATGTTAAGTATATTTCATTTTAAACAAAAATCCTGTCGCGAAACGGTGTTTGAACAAAACGGAATGTAAACATACACCAAAATGATGTTATCAACAAGGGGATAAGCCATGCTGTGAAAATCAAGGCGTACTAATCAAATAATTCGTATTCAGTTGTAACATAATCTAATTTAAATGTATTGGTAATGGAATTAGAATTTCGAATAAGTCAAATTGGGAAGGTAAACTTTTTTTTCAACAACAACAACAACAATAAAACAAGATATCAATATTTGGTATGTTTCTTTATGACCGGTTAGTGAAATGGTAATTGTTGGTGTTTTTTTGTCTTGAAAGACACACAGGCATATTTTATTGAATTGCATGAAATAATATTACAGCCATGATATTTTGAATATATCCTGAACAGTGATTTCGCCAGACCATTCCCGTGTAGGAGTTGTCACCCTTCAAATCCTCGAGAACACACCCAATTTTTAAAAAAAGATTGCGGTCAAAAATCGATAGAAACCGTGCAAAATTTAATTTACACTTACACCCCCTAAACTGAAAATCCTGGCGGAATCCCTGATCATGAATCTAACAGAAAGGTTAGTAATCCTTTTACATAAATAAGAATTTGGTTGTATTTGCATTTCCCGTATTGGTATTATACCCTGACGATTTTTTTTTCGAGAAGGAGCCCTTACCGGGAATCGAACCCGGGTCCACTCGCCTAAAAGTGGACGGGTTAATCACTTAGCTACCCGTCTTTTGAAATCAAATACACGTAGTCGTTAGAACTAATAGACAGTACACGGTATGGAAATGCAGTACTAGTATTAAGGTATTTTGAGTAATGAGAGCTTGTTATTGATAATTCAGGGAAAACTTCTGTACATTATCTGTTGTTCGCATCTGCGGTTGGGTTCAGTGACGTCGAAAGTTAGTACTAGTTTCGTTATTGATGAGTTTCTGTGTTAGAAGTTTTAGAAATCTAGCTAACGACCACCTCATCAAGGGAAACCCCAAAGTTTGTTTTCGAGAGAAGCATTTTAGACAAGACGCGGTGAGAGCCACTTGTAGGATATTGAACAAAAGACGACTGGTTCATTGTCTCGGTTGAATTAGCGTGTACTTTTGTGCGTTCTGTGTGTGTGTGTGTGAGAGAGAGAGAGAGAGAGAGAGAGAGAGAGAGAGAGAGAGAGCGGAAGGTATAATATAAAGCATGAACGCTTCCTCATTCCCTCTGTGTGTGGAATGTAATCCCAAGGGGAGAATTACTTCGTCGTAGGAAGGTAGTGTTAGCTTTCAACTGCATAGAGAAGTGAGCGAAAAAACGGTCGGTAGACAGAACGATTTCGAATGAAAGTGAAAGAAGGGTTTGCCTTCTTTGGGAGACAGAGAACCACGGTTCTAGATACAGAAATGGGGAAAAATGAAACAAAAAAGCCTTGGCTGTGTACATAATTATATACAACTTGGAGACCGCATCAAGGCTTAAAACAATAGGAACTACCTAGTTTTGAAGCCATAAATATTTTCTTTTAGGGCAACTCCCACCGTTTCTGAACGTTTTATGTTTCATTCAAGGCTTCAGTAAAATTGCATCGTATTAACAGAGATGCTGTAGAAATTATGTATATTTGCACTAGTTCTGGAGGTGTTGTCATTTACGCTCTTGGCTATTGTAAAACAGTTTCAGGTTTCCTAACATCTCAGTACAGTTACTAAAAGTTTTGAAACCACATTGAAAACTATTAGTTGTAATAAACAAAGTCCCAATCTAATTATTCAACTGTCAAATGTATAAATTCCACACTACCAGTGGTAGCCATGTTGAAAGAATGTACCGATACTGGAAGTATGAAGGCAATAATATAGACCAAGTAGATAATAGAAACTCTTGCAACTCTATCACAGCAGTTTTGGTAATTAAAAACAGATATGTAGGTAGAGAGCAGAGCTGAAACCGGGTCACCCTCTGAAAGAAACATTGTTCAAACGCAAGGAAAAAATAAAATCTATGCTTTACCCATCGGGTCACCGGGTCCGAAGCTTAGACCCGGTCCAAAACTTGACCTGGTGACTCGTTTCAGCTCTGGCAGAGACATCTAGCTAGTGTTAATAGGTAACATTTGACGTCCAGATTCATGTAGCACACAATACTTCACACGAAATTATTAATATTAGTAAAAGACCTATTATTAATTTACATAATAATTGGAAAACAGCTTTCCGAATACTGTAGCTGTATGCTAGCATTGAATAGACTATTTACCGAAGTCTCAAGTCACTTACTAATGGGATTATCTTCAATAGTTTTGTGAGAAGTAACTTACAGTAAATAACAACGAAATACGACCGCAAAGAAAAGTTATTGATGGAGTGACCAGATGTCTCTGCCAGCGTTTCCGCTCTTTATTACAAAACTTTCCACATATTTACTATCGAAAATAAATCCTGTCCAATCTTGGTGCAAGACCAGAATCCATTTTGTTCTTATAGATACAGGGCTCAAAGGACAACATTTCTTCATCGAGAATCCGAATGAGCCCATCCTGGTTCAAACGTATAATAACTTGAAACTAAAACAATACACAAAACCATGTATTGCACGCCTGGTATCGTTAGAGTACAGACAGAAACGAGATTCATAAAAAAACAAAAAACATTAGTCTTCAACAGTGGCGGCAAAAGGGGGCTAGCGATGTCCTCGCCAAAGGGTCCCACCTGCCGAAGTGCCCCTACCGGTCGCTGACACAAGTGAATAAACGCTTGTTAAGAGTAACTAATGGAGCACATCGATTGTGGTCGGTGACGCTTTTATAAAACTTGTGCGCTTGAATGTAATGGCGGATAAGCATAACCCCGAACAATCTGAATAGCCATTTTCATATATAGGTTACGGCTAGTAAGCAAAAAAGATATATGATATATGTCTTGGCAAGTGAGTCCCCGTCGGTCCCCCAGTTTTCCCACGTTGCTAGAAATACTGAAAATAAAATATTCCGGCCAACTGGAACGGTCCTTAAACAAGTTCACTTGCCTCGGGCCCCAGATTGACTTACGTAGCCGCTGCACTTCAAATTAACATGTTTTGTTTTTTCGACTTTGTCACAAATTTTATTATCAGTTAGTGATTTTAATAGGATAATTTTAAGCCAATCGAGGCACACGTATGATCTGAGGTGTTAGTTAGGCCATCGCCGACTACGATCTCTTAGTCTAAGAGATCGTAGTTGGCGATGGTTAGGCCAGCACCTCCAAGATTTCAGGTTCCGCCTGGGACATAGATGTTTGTGGTTTTTAATAACATTGCATTTATTTAATCGTGACGGTCCGAAGTCAACATTACTAAAAAAATGGCTCGTACAAAAGAAAGTTTTGTAAAGGATACTTTTAATTAGTAGTTGTTGATGATGGTGACGATTATTGTTTTGTTCTGAGGCAGGTAAATGTTGGGATGATACCATCAACTTAGGCCTTCCCCGAATCCTTCCTACATACACTCTTTCTCCTACACTATCCCGACCTAAACCATACATGCCTGAGGTCCTTAAATAAATTCAAATTCAAAATGAAGGAAGATAATTTGCATATTTTATTTCCTTATAAAGAAGTATTTTCGAGAGCTTTTGAATCTGATTGCAAATATGAATTTACTTTTATATAAATCATTTGATCTCCTCTTTTTGAATTTAAATTATATTTAGGCAGCAGCTATGGCCCAGGCCAGTCTTTTCTATTCGTCGTTCTCTGAAACAAATATATGAAAACCTTTATTCAAAATACTACGAATTCTGTGAAACAAACTTTTAGCTTCAATTATCTGTTTCAGTTTGTCTGTTTCAAACAAACTCGCTGGATGTGAGTGCATTTAGAGGGTGAAGTGGTAAAAAGATACGCAGAGAAGATGAAATTGAAACTCTCCCATACTTTCAGGATTCCTTTACATCGTCGTACAAAAGAGCGTCTGTGGTCTTCCCCGTTTAGGTACACAAAAAGCTCATTGCTAAACACAGAAGGAGTATATTTTCGTCTCTCCTTTATTATCCTTTTATGCATAAAAGCGGTAGCGAGGAAGGAACAAACAGAATTACGTTGGTGTAAAAGAAAGATAACAACAAAATCAGATGAAGGTGTATTTGTGTCATAAGCCAATCAACCAGAACTACCGACAAACGATCTCCATTATGGGGCTGTGTACAGTGAATGTATGAGGCATATCTTGAAAGTAAATATAACTAAACATCTCTGGTCGTATACATAGGGTAGAAAGGTTGATAGCACGTTGATTTTACGTTGATAAACATTTGTGCAGAAGTGTGTGGAGCAAGGTTTTGTTGTTAGCAACGTTTCACTATCTTCAATAACGAATCATTAGTTAATAAATGTAAAAACCTCTAAAAATTCGTTAAACTCTCAATGAAGACTGGTAAAACCCACCATAAATCGTTTTATTTTCGTGCGCATGGTTTTATCAATTTGTTTGGAAAGTGATTGGACCATTTTAGCGTTCAAATACAAGGTAATGTATGAATCTTTAGAATGTCTCTGAGCGACAGAACTAAAAAAAGCACAGGTTTCATACCGCTGGTGAATGCCTTGAGATTGTGCCTATAAATCATTATTGACAATAATTTATATTAAAAAAAACTTGTAATGTTATGAAAGTGTAGGTGTGTAATTATATGTTAAATAGATGTTAGTAAAGCTAGGCCTCATGATGAGCTGGTCAGTGTTTCCTTCAAAGAAATTAGTTCGGTGGGGGAGGTACCTGTAATGTCTTCGGGTTGAGATCGTTTTGAGGAACGGTTTCATGCTCTAGGAAGTAACAATCCCAACAGTTACTGAAGTAAACACTAGATTATCGTTTCTAAAGTCACAATGTTTCTGCCAATGTAAAATATTCTCATACTTTTGGCAATTTATATCTGTAGTTACTCTAAAATACAGTGTGTTCAATTTCAAAGAGGACTGCATATCGACAAGTGCATATTGTGTTTGTAGTGGTAATGCAAGTCCTGCATTTTTCCGTGAGAAATACGTGGACAAATGCATTAAAATTCAGAGATATCATTCCCATCATGTATGAATATTCTATGATGTTATTTCTATGTTGTTCTTTTCTGCTTTATTGGCGGTAAGCCTCACTATCACACTTTCATGCCATCTCGACCTCAGTATATAGTTTTGTAGAATAGAACAGTGTTTTTCAACCTTTTAACACTCACGAAATACAGAGAAGAACTTTGAAGGACTGAGGCCAGTAAATTAGGTATTAATTTACGTTCGAAAGATGGCAGTATATCTTCATATTCTAGTTGTTTTTGGAAAGAAATGTAAGCTTTAATATCGATTTTGAACTGCCGAAATCTACAAAATAAGTTATAATTCATTAATTATTAATTTACCGGTGCGCGAGCCAGCGGTTGAAAACCACTGCATTAGAGCACGCTCTTCCTAGAGATACACAGAGCTCTCAGTGTTTGTTTTGTAACACAATTGGCAATTGGTAATACAACGCTATATTGCAAAAAAGGTGAAACAGCGTGCTTAAATGCACCAAAATATGAAACAGTGATTCCGCCAGACCCTCCTTTGGGGGTTGTCACTCCCAAATCCTTGAGAACACCCCACAAGTTTAGCATTTTTGCTGTCAAAAATCGATACTAACTGTGCAAAACTCTACCTACACCCTCCCAATTTTGACTTTATACCCTCCAAACTGAAAATCCTGGCGGAATCCCTGCTATGCACTGTTCTCGAGTTCTGAGAAAAGTGACATAGTGCAACTGAGGAACTTTGAGTTTCGTTTGCTTCCGTTTCTTTCTAAAAATACAAATGGATTGGACCACTGTTACACATAGCCCTTCAATTATTATAATAAGTTCATGGTTCATTAATTCTATTGAACTTGAAGTGAGAAAACCATTTAACATAAAACTAGCTTTTGGTTAACGGGTTTCTCTTTATGAACCATACTTCATGGATTTACTAAACAACTCACGAATCTCTGTCACTTCACTGGTAAAGCTGCCATCAAACTGACACCGAGTTTTGACAAATGATGTAACGTGTGTTTACATCGTGATTTCCACACCTTCATTTTTGTTATGCGTTACATACGCGTCAAACCAAACTCACAAGCTGTAAAATAATAAATTAAACGTACGAGTTATTTGACGAGAATTCTCTCACAATATTAGCCAGAATAATCTATCATATTGACGTTTTAAAATCTAGAGCACGTATAGTAGCACGAATTTACAACTAGTATATTTTTCAGTCGGAAGATAGATATTTCTCTGATTTTTATAATTTCATCTAAATCCCGGGTTACAGATCTTCACCAGCTAAACCAGTAATTATCATTGCAGACTTGTCAACCTAGAGAGGTACCAATGCGGGAGATTTGTCAGCCTGGAAGGGAAAATGCGTGAGGTCGCGTGAGAAACTAAAAACATGCCAAAGAGTTTACAACACAGACGTTAATTATCACAAAAATATTATTTAAAAAAACAAACAAAGCGTACGATGACAAATAATTTCAGTTTTCGGAGTAGTCCTACTTCAAAAATTAAATTAAACTTATCGTTTTTAAAGTTATTAAAATAGTTTACGATCTGATCAGTTCAATACCATACAGATGTCGATAAGTAACAAAGAACGAAAATATATCATCAGCTCAACCGTTCAATAATTAATTAAATAATCTAAAAAAAAAGTTATTTTTACTAGCTGCTACTTTTCATTTGTGTTCATCGTTGGCAGTCTTTAAAAGTTCGCTGGAAGGTTGTACACCTGTCAACCACTCTCTCCCTCTCTCTCAGAGCTTTCTGTTTATACCAAGCAAGCGCTGGTATCGAGTTGCTACCATCAGCTATGCCGCAATGCTGCCACTTTAACAGATAGGAAGGGGAAAATATAAGATAAATAGATGTAAATTTAAGAAAAGGATTCCACACACTTTGCATTTTGTAATATGTTGTATGGAACAGACAGTGTGCAAAGACCTACTCTATTTAATGTTAATTGTGATAGCTGAAATACTTTCAATCTCAAACACTAGATGTGGCTGTAATCTTCCTATCCTTGTTTCGTTATTTTGTTTTCAAGAAATTATACCTTAATTTACACAATTAATTTAGAATATTCAGATATTTTTTTCCACAAGAAGAATATAAATATACGCAGTTGATAATTCGTGAGAATATTTTATATTTCTGTTCATTGTTGCCAACGCTTAATTGTTGTTGAGAAAATTCAACACCTATGAATTCAAATGTAAATCTAACAGTCACGGCGTCACCGTGGCTTAATAAAAAAAAAATGAGACAGAGAAAATAAATTGTACATCAATCTTCATGTAGTTTATCGTTATAATTAATTGCGGTTAACTTTGAAGTTATACTATTGCGATCATTCTATCGAATTTCCTTTTAATAATTAGTTTAATTATCTACCACAAATGGTAGGATTACCGTAATAGTTGCGAACTAAATTCGGACAAATCAGCTTAAATGCTATTTAATTAAAGACAATAAAACAACGAAAAATTACTTGCAAAATGACCATGAAATAAACACCTAATACTAATCGTAGGTAATTTATTTGCATTAGTATATTCTCTATTGCCAAGGTCAGAGGATCTTTCGGTCATTACTTTTCATCACAGGGTGTTTCTAAAACATTACACCCCAAAACAAACAACTGTTTTGATTTCATTTTCTTCACCAGCTTTGGTACAGAAGCACTCTGTTATAGAATACGCCATTCATGATGCAGTCACAATAAATATTAATACTATGTTACAGTAAATTTGAATTTTATTTTTGGTCTTTAGGTATCTCAGGTTTATGCCGTGTTTTACAGTGAATACAGAAGATATGTTTACAAAGAATTCAATGAACACACAGGAAAATTGCTAGGTTATACTACAGTTTAATACTGTAGGAACAATTTGCGCATGTCTGAGGGTTCTTGCTCCCGGTTCACGCATCAAACAAGGCATGCGAGCACTGATGATTTTCTTAAAGAAAAATGAAACCTAATATGAGAATATAAGATGTAAAAATTTTCTTAGAAATATAATTTATCTTAAGTTTGATATTACAGCCGAAAATGGATAAATTT
This sequence comes from Lepisma saccharinum, assembly GCA_022664845.1. NCBI lineage: Eukaryota > Metazoa > Arthropoda > Insecta > Zygentoma > Lepismatidae > Lepisma > Lepisma saccharinum. The sequence continues at coordinate 2,124 of JAGDQP010025123.1, read as the reverse complement.
ATAACTTTTCATGTTGTCACAATTCTGTAATTTGTTTTAATTCTGACTGTACAAACTGCGTTTTCGTTCCAAGAATCTTTTACTGGAATGAACCCCCCTCTCTCCCCCCTCTGTGTGTGTATGTTTGGGTGTGGGTGTTTAGATGACCACCCAATTATCCTAGTTCTCCACGAAACTGCTGGCAGTAAAATAGTTTCTACAGATTCTTCGCCCAAACTTTCTTAATTTCTACGTGTGTATTTAAGGCAAGAAGTTTCTCGGCTTTTATGGAGTCCAATCCCTCTCCGATAATGCCATTCTGCTCGTTTGAGTTGCTTGTAATAACATCACAAAGCCACTTAAGAACATACTTGTAACGTAAGAAGAAAGAAACTTTTATAACTTGTTCAGAACTTCACAGGAAAGCTCCGAGCATTGATTAACTCATAGGTCATCAGCAGTATTTTGTCGAAAGAGGTAGGACTTTTAGAACAATCTTAGTCCTCTCCATTTATCCCCATTTTGCTTCTTTCTTTTCGTCTCAGCATTTGATTTATCTTCCTTAGTTTCACTTTTTACAGTGTACCTAACTCATAGGTACACTGTAAAAAATAAACATTACTTCTTTTACATTTTATAAACATATTTTCTTCCTTCAAATGAGGAGGACTCATTACCTCTTCTTATATACTGTTTCACCTGCGATGATAATTTTGAGCATTTTTGTACACACAGCGTAAAAATCTCTTTCCCTTTGGTAAAATTTATTTTGAAAATAACTTTAGAATGGACTGATCGATTTGAATATAGTTTTCTAAAATTTATAGAAAATTACGTTCCTTTTAATTTACTGAAAACTATACTCAAATTGGTTCATCCATTCAAAAGTTATTCGCAAAAGAAATTTTACCAAAGTGTAAGAACTTTTGTCCTTAACTGTACAAGAAGAGTTAGAAAGTCATTTTCAAGGAGTTCTCATAAATTCCTATATCTTTCTGTACATATTACTTACATTTCTTGAGCCAAAAATATAATAAAATTTGGGTGAAATTTGTATAGTACGTGTAAAAATAACTCTGTAGTAATTTTCTTTCTAGAGTTATTCTACCAAATAAACTAATATATTGGTTTCAACCAATTCAAATATTTAACTGAACAAATGTTGATCACCGAACTCCGAGCGACAAGCATTGGTGAACCGAAATCACTTATAGTACTTCACAAGGTCACATCCAAATATCCAGATATAAAAAATTGGAGGCAGCTTGATATGGGACCAATTACTTATGATTTGAATGTGTCAGTGTTATGTGTTATTGTTATTATTATGATTAATTCTTTAACAACAAAAGAATGAGTCTTCAAAACGTTTATAATTTGTTGAATAAGTAATTCTGTAATTAAATTACGGGTCTCATAATATTGAGAGGTTTCTCGAGATGATCGATAGATGTCACTACAGTGCTACGACTGATTTAGAGTGTAAGTCACGTTGGTTTGTTTTTAACATGTTAATTAAAGTTGGAAATAAGAGCACAGTAATGAAATATAGAAACTTTGTGTTATCAGAAATCATTCTGTAACAATTAACAGAACTTATTTGAATTGTAAATTAATTCTTTGCAAATGGTTATTGTAATTTTATATGTATATAGTTATATGAAGACTACTTAATCCTCAAAAGTCAAATAAAAAATAAGTTTACTGATTCCGTATTTGTCTCACTTTGAGATAATGTAAGTAGAAATTTACAGGCTAGTGCATTAATTTTTTTTTAACAATTTGACTTCTTGCTTTCTGCTGAGTATATTCAGCAATCATCATAATTTTTGACAAATTTGTTTTCTCCAAAATGTTGCCCTCTATGGAGACGATGGCAAGTGAGTTGAGATGATTCTCATTCATTTATTTGAGCACTTTTTATTTTTTATTTTTTTACTCTTCTGAACAATGAGTAGGTACGCTCTGCTGACTAGTTCAGATATTCAATAATTGTGAAATATTATCGGTACAAATCGGCATAATCTATAACTTAAGGAGTGAGAGCTATTGCTGATACATCACTGGAAACTTAGGTTGTCAAATAGTTTAGGGAGAACGTTAAGTCAATGTTACCAACAATCAAAGTAAAATTATTCGCGTGCT
>JAGDQP010025122.1:0-26576 GCA_022664845.1 Lepisma saccharinum | reverse complement strand
TTTATATTGTATAGGTAGTCTAGGGATGTCAACGCCGCGGCTCGGTTCGGCTCAGCTCGCTGTGAGCCCGGCTCACAGCGAGCCGAGCCGAAAGATGAAGTGTGGAAGATGTAAAGTTGCCATGCCTATTAGGAACATAGCAATTTTGCTTTTGAACATTTGTAACTTTTCATTTTCATACAGTTTTAACTTATAATATTAGCTCTTTCTGATAGAAATTTACAAAAAAAAAAAAAAGCATTTTCTTTTTATGTACAATTTGCATTAGTAGCCTGGAAAGGAAGGTGTGACCTACTGTACCTACTGGGCTGATTATAATATATTCCGGACCAGTACGTTTAATGAACCCCACCGAATTTGCAACCGAACCACGCGCACACAAAGTCTGTGAGTTAACCTTTCGACATTATCCTAGATGTGTCTCAGAACTCTATAGTTCCACTGGAAATCATGAGTATTTACTCTGACCACCAACCCTGGTCGCCATTTTGAAAGTGACTTAATTAATTTTTCAAGCATCCTCTATATATTCGAATAGCCTAGAAAATATATAAAATCCAATAGTCACTTCTATCTTGCTGTTGGATTTCTGGGAACTGTAGGTTCTTTTTTTAGTACGTTTTCATTTCATATTTTTGTCTGTGCTCTCTTCTTCTCTCTCGTCCTTTTCTCTCTCTCTCATTTCTCTGCCTCTGTCTAACATACATCCATCGGTTTTAATTTTTTATTGTGTGTGTTTAAATTTCTCCCTCTATCATAACGTGCTCATTTTGTTTGCTGATTTTAATATCGACCAATGTTTGCTTTGTATAACTCATTTACTTCATATATACGCCCAAGTATCTCTTACCTTCGACTCTATTGTTCAAAAACCCGTTGTTTGCATTTTTCATTAATGCAACCTACACACAAAATTGAAAGTGCGGAATTCCGCTCGATTTGAGCGGATGGAGCGGCCGGACCACTATTTTAGAGTGAATTGTTCGAGAAAAGATAACTAATTTCCCCTCGAAAATGATGGGATCTATGGTAGTTCATTTCGAAGGGAACATAGACATGATATTGTTTAGGTGAAATTCTATCTATTCAAATAAAGTTTTCATCTTTTGAACACAAACACGACGCAATAAAATGTTGAAAATGTAAAAAGATGCAAAAGGCAGCATTTATTTATCAGTGCCAAGAAAGAAAGGTAATATAACTATGAATGAAAAGGAATAAAAGAGAATTAATCAGGAGAAGATTTCAAATCGGTACCTTCCAGCCAGCTATCCAACGCCTTAACCCTTCAACCAGCCTTCCAAAACAAGAATACGTCTTCGAAACATTTTTTTTTTCGTCTTGTCAGGTACTTGAGAACAACGTTCAAAGATTCCTTGTGCGTACCTATCTTACTGCTGACGTCTTCTGGTACATTTCTCTCAAAAAAAAGTTTTCAAAGTTTCTGTTGTTATTTTCAACTAAACGCAACGCCATAAACTTTACAGCATAGTTTCATCTTTCGATAATCTTCGCAGTAATTAATGGCGGAAAACAAACTTGACTTCTAACCATGATGTGTTGTGAATCACTTTAAAAATGAGAAGTAAAACACTCTAAAAGATGAGAAATCGCTCTTAACGTTTGAAGAATAAATTTGTAATAAAGTAAATTTCTTGTGGAACGCCGAAAAATTTAAAAATTAACAATTCCAATCACAATAAAAAACAATAAAATTTCCTAAATATATTTATAAAGTTAAAAATATCTAAAAAAATACAGTTACAGCAAAAAAACACAAAGCACAAAAAACACTACAAACAAATGCATCGGTATTCTATCTAGAAAGAGCACACTTTCAATCCAAAGCAAGAGTGTCTCGTTAAAAACTACTCTTTTCGATTGAAAATTTCGCTCTAAAAAAAAAGTGATCCCTCTTTCCGCTCTAAGATGAGTGAATATTCCGCTCTTTTGATTTAGTGTTTATCTACAATATCAGGAATTGATTCTTATAACTGAGTTTAATTATTAAAGTAGGACTATGCAGTCAGGACTTAGGACTTAGGACAATAAGCATAATTTTATATTTTGGTTTCTTATTTGTACCTCATGCATTTGCTAATGGTTCAAGCATCTCAAATATACTATCTTCGACAACTACGTTTTATAAACAATATACTTCCAAAGCAAAGATTATCAACATTTTTAACAGTATTTTTGTATTAATTTTATATTGATTTCCTTTAATATTAACAAAATATATTCTTATCTATAATGATCAAATTTGTTAACATTTACGTAATAAAAGCTATATTACCAAGCATTTCGAGGTCTCCAAACATGACATCACGCTTAAATCTGATTTTGGGAAATTCAGACATCGCCAATAGGAAAGCATTGAATTCGAAACTGAAATAATAAAAAGTATTGTATTTAGTTATCACATTTGAAGATCTTAAAACCAACAAATCTAAACGTCAAAGGCCTTCATTTTAGTTAATGTTCCTGCCATATGCGGTTGTACATGAAACAGCGACGCATAAACGCGACAACAAATATCGCGAAGGATAAGGCAAAGACGCCTAAAAATAGCGACAAGCAAAAACTGCGAGGTATAAAACAGGAACACAAAAACTGACATACGCAAAACAACGACAAACAAAACCGCGACGCACGAAACTGCGAATGACAAAAATTGCAACAACAAAACAAGGACGCAAAAAAAATCTAGGAACAAAATGTTATTGATAAATGTTAATTTTAACTTTCAAATATCAACTTTCAAGGTATGCATTAATCATAAAGGCAAATCTTATTGATCAAATTAGAGGTTCATAAAATAAACCTATGACTTAAGAGGCAGAGGTACTTGGCTACAGCGGCCTGCAAAATAAGTATTAATTTGCACACATTTCTAGTAATATAGGTAACACCACGTTCTTTCGCAAAAATGACTCAGAAGCCCTTAAACATAATATAGGGTATTTTAAAGGTAAATAAATTAGGGATTCATGAAGTTGTTTCTTAGAAATAAAGATTATTTTAGTAGCCAATTTAAGAATTTTCTTATGGAAATTTCGATTAAAACTCTTTATTTCTAAAGAGAATATAGATCTCAAGGCTTTCATTTGAGTACAGCCACAATGCCATGCAATGTGTTGAAGTGTCTATTGAGTCATTATTGTTTAGAAAGAACCTAAACATACCATAATATTCATAGAAATGTTTGAAAATCAATGTTAAATTAAACGCTTACTTTGCAGGTCATCGTAGCAAAGTAGCGCTGCCTCTTATAGTACTTGTGCCAGACAAGTTGTTGGTACAAAGTGGAGGGACCAGATGAAACTTTCAGCATTGAGTACTGGTCTGTAAAGAACACAAAAATATATTATTAACATTCCAAAAATGTAGGTATCCAAGATGGCGACCATTCAAAATGGTGGCCGAGGCCGATCATTAAATGTGATATACAGCTCGGCATTGGATTATCCGATTTGAATGGTTTCTTTCTAAATGAATGATCATTGCTTGGACTTTAATTTTAATTATGAGCAATATTTTCATAAATCTAAAAGCTTTTTCAGTTAAATTTGAAAAACATGTATTTTAGCCAACTTTATTACCCCAGATAATAAGCACCTCTGAAACACCTGTTATATTTAGATTATTTTTCATGTTAGTATACAAGGACAAAACACTTTTTACTTTTAGGTGTTGTATGATGTATGTTTACATGTGATTGACATTCATGTTACATTCACGCCCACAAAAATTAACTTTTTGTCTTGAATTTTATGGCGATTCACCAAAAAATGGTGCATATTATCCCGTTTTGCCGTATAAAGAGTACTCCTATCTTTGGAGTTTGTTAAGCTCTGACGTAAGTATGATATTATGCAGAAGTACTTGTACATAATTATATTATATTGTCTTAATGTCTCGGAATTTGAATTAAACTTTTATATCATGGATATGTGGAAACAAAAGATAGTTCAGGTAATACAACATTATAATTTAAATATAATGATGCTGTATTGTTCATAAAAGTCGCACATAAATTTCAGGGTCGCTTGCCATAGAAAAATTATCAATTCGTAATTATTAAATTAATTGTAAATACATTCTATATGCAAATAATTATCAATTATTATAGGGACGTATTACCATCCACTAAACAATATATTATTTTCTTATAAAAATAGGATTAAGTCAGCCTTGTTTTTACGATGCAAGGACTTTAACTTCGAGACAAAAATATGTTTTAAATAATCGTAAATTAAATTTGAATTTCTCAAAAGTCATAAACTAAGTATTGAGGCACGCTTTCCGAAGTTCATTTGTATCAATTAAGTAGAAGTTAGGAGTCAAAATATGATGTTACTGAGTTACAGCCATGTATGTATTCCTAGCATAGTATATAAAGTATTCGTGTATTCCAATAGCGCCACATCTGTTTATTTGATAATTCATATTCCCTTTTGGTGATAACTATCAAATGCGAAGTACATAATATAGTGTTGCTAACAGTTGTATAGGAAGCGAAAATTTGAAACTGAATTTTGAAGTTTTGTCATCCAATATTATGCACAGCTTACAACACTATTCGTTGTTCCCTGTATATTTATCACAACTACGGAATATCAAACATCTACTAAGTCGAAGTAGTACAATTCGAGAAGTTAAACTTTATATCAGCAACTCTGTGAACTCAAGGACATCACACTCTTAGCCCCAAATATTTTGTGTCCTATTGACAATGATAAAACACCAACAACGTACTTTTATACTTCATGACTTGCATAGAAATGTTGATTTCAATTATACGTGTAAGAACTCGATTTTGTGCTCGAAGCTAAAACCCTGCAAACAAAACAGATTTAAATGGATGTTTAAAACAAATATATTCGTGTTCGTTGGACGACAATACAGCTCTAAAATATTTTAGAACAAACAGCACACCCACGTTGTTTATGCGTATTCATATTTCATATTTGAACTTCTCAAATTTTCAAACTAGGTTTCTACAGCATTGAATTAAGACTGGCTAAAAGTAATTAAGCACTTACGTTCCTGCTGCCAAATATTCAGTATTAAAGTTAAGTTCCTCACAACCCGCAAGACATTTGCAAGATTTCTGCAAGTGTTTCTCTGAAAATAATTCACATATATGCATTAATTTTTAAAAAGTCAAGACAACAAAACCACAATATGTTATACCAATGCTACCTTCGCTAAGTTTTACACAGCATAAAGTTATTTTCAATCAGATCATGGCACAAAGGCAAGGCTAGATACATCTATTTGATTGCACATACGAGATTTCTTAAACTTTAACCCTTAAATTCTGATTTTTTTAAATTAAAAGTATTATTATTAATCAAAAAGTTAATTTCAGGACGTTAAAATAGAGCCAATAATCCTATAGAAAAGCATCCTCTCATGGTACACTTGGCATAAAAACAATTACCACTCATTACGTCCTGCAGCTACGCCACCCAAATGTATTATTATCGGAAAATCGTGTCTAATAAAGATACCTTTCTCTCTCCTTCGCTCTGTCTTCCCCACATAACGAAAATCAGCAAACAACATTATCACACTTTATTCTAAATTTATGTGTATTAATATCGATAAAATGGGGTAAAAGCTAGATGAAACAGGTGATGGAGGGGAAAATTTAAACACACACAATGACTAATAGAAATCGATGGATGTCTGTCAGGCAAAAATCGAGAAAAAATACATAGAGAGAGGAAAAGAGAGAGAAAGCGCAGATAACAACTGAATAAAAAAGTAGTAAAAAGAACCAAAGGACCTACAATTATAAAGTACAGGATCCTAGAAATCCAACTGAAAGATAAAAGTTATTTTTAGATGTTATGTATTGTAATGGTCAATCGAGTATGTACACGGGTGGTTTCAAAACTCATTCTGACATTTTCAAAAGGGGGACCAAAGCAGGTGGTCAGATTAAATACTCATAATTTTTACTGGAAAAGTAGAGTTTTGAGACTAATCCAGGATGAATCAACGTTGGTCAAAAGTTATCATACATGCCTTCTATACGCTTAGTTCCGGACGCAAATGTGATAGGGTTCATTGAACATAGAAGCTCGGAATACATCGAAATAAAGCCCAGTAGGTCATATCTTTCATTCCATTCTACTACCGTAAATCGAATGTAAAATGAAAATGTTTGGTTAATATTTCTCTACTAAATTTCTAACAGATAGAACCATCCAAATAGTATCTAAATCAAAAGTGTGAATATGTTCAAAAGCAAAACAATCATGCCTCTTATGGCCATACCAAAAATTACATATTTTAAATGTGAATAAAGCTCAAATAAGTAATTATATGTAGATAAATTTGAAGCTAAAAGCAAGTTCTGTGTCAAACTAATATAAGAAAATATTTGTTCTCTCGAAACTAACGAAAAGGGTGCTAGCTTCTATTTATTTCTGAACATTTATCTTTTCCGAACATGTCAGTGTGGATTCCACCTATAACCAATATAACGCTGTAATAATTAGATCATTAATGAGCTAGTATTTATAATAATCCATAGAGATAGAAAGAACACACACATACAAAGAGAGTGTGTGGGGGAGAAGGAATAAGAGAGAAAGATGAAAAAGAGAAAGATACGAAGAGGTGAAAAGAAAACAAAGAAAGAGAGAGAGAAAGAAACGAAGACGTGAAAAGAAAGCATGAAGACAGAGAGAGAGAGAGAGTGAAAGAACAATGGAAGGCATAAAAACTGTATGGATTTATCATTATGCTAAATAACACACACACTCAATATTTACTCCTAGATTATTGCATATTATCTCGTAGCTCTCTCTGAGATCAAACTCTGACTTCTGTAAATGTTTACAGGCTTCATTTTATAAGAGAAAATCGCGTCTTGCTGAGAATCGAACCTAGGCCGCCCGGTTGAAAGTTTGAGATTTTATTCAGTATACTACCTAGGTACATATTACGCTGCTTGACAGCTGCTTAACACCTGTTACAGGTTTTCTTTGTAAGAATAGAAACAAAAACGTGAATACTTTAGGTTAATGATGTGTTGTTCTTACTTGTGCTGTTAAGAGGGCTCCTCGCTTTAACCCCCCATTTTTAACATTTTTCAAAATATTTCCAAAACTAAGAATACCATCAAAAATGTAAGCGCATAACGCACTAGAACTTAACAAATTACTATAAAATACAATGTACAGCGATCTCGAAATTTTGTTGATTAATGAGACTTTAATTAAAAAATGACGTCATAATCTTTGAAAACGTATCACTCATCAATGGACAAGATCTCGAGATCGCTGTCCATTGTATTCCATAACAATTTGTAAACTCTAGTGTGCTATGTACTTACATTTTCGATATTGCTCTTAGTTCTTGAAATATTTTTAATAATGTTAAGAATAGGGGGTTGGAGTGCCAAACCCTTTAACACCCAAACTTTATTTAGCCTTCTTCAACCAGTATTGCTAAATCTTCTTCTTTATCATGATAATGACGATGTTTCCAAGTTGAGGGATCTCTTCCACTGTTGCAATGAATGACGTTAGCGAATCTATGATTCTACATTCTGTAGCCGTTGACATTTAGTAAGAGAACTTTCTAGTCGTTTCTTCACGATTGCTTAGTGAAAAAGACCTTAGTTATGAAGAGACTTGAACTCACGTCACCTGGTTCTAGTTGTCATTATTATGTTTAGGTTCTGAGCTAATGGTCGTGGAATAATTTCACACGTCTTTAATGGATTATCTGGTTTATTATATTGCCTTCGTTTTCAATGTCTATTTCAATAACCATTTCTTAGTTTCTTCATGCAAAGGAGGTTGTACATAGAAGGGATTATTTCAATAGACATTGAAACACTGCTCAGTTGCAAAAAGTCACCCCAAACTCCAATAGAGACTCGAACCCAGAACCTTAGCTCACACCACCCCATCGTTCGGCTCGTGATTATCGCGAAATTCGGCCTATAATGAATAGCGAACTAAGTTCAACGACTATAGTATAAACCTACACGACTCAAGAAATGTACTCGGTCACCGGGTCATTCAGGTCGTTTTGTAATGAGTTACCGGTTCTATGCTTAAGACTCGGTGTTACCCGGTGGTCTGGAAGGCGGAACAACCTCTGTTCTTTTCTTATTATACACTGCAGCGTTTGAACAGTGTTTCTTTCAGGGGCTGACACATACAGGGAATTTACTTCCAGAGCACGAAAACTTTGACGCGGGAAAGTTCTTAACAATAGTAATAACATATGAAAATGGTCTAATTCGGAGAACACACGGATTGATACAAAAAATGTACATTTCCATATATTTTCTAAAAGGACTTAATGAGTGAAGTCGTCTAGTATCAAAATTAACTCATCATTTGCAACTTGTGCTGAAGGCGCAAAGGAAAAACTGCATCAAGATATAATGGTAGCGGTACGTGAATTTGTCTGAATTGAAGACCGTTTAGCGTATCCCTCGTGGCCGACGGGTTTTAAGCACGTGCTTATCGTACTCTTGATGCCCATGTGCATGGGTTAAAACTAGTGATGTGAGGTGGAAACCTTTCCGCGGAAAATTTTGCATTTCGGAAAATTTCCCGTTCGAAACAAATATCTACTTTCAAGTGTAAACTCCACATTAAGCTATAAAATTGATTGAATACCTGTATAGAAATGTTAAATAACAGCAAATTATAGTTTTCCAATAGCAACTTATCATAACTGGAGCCACTGAACTACGACAAAGCGGTAGGTGTGCTATCCACGGCACCACGCGGGTGCCCAAATATATCGTACTTGATATTTACATGTTGTTTCTGTGTGTGCCAAGTTCAGAGAAAATAAATGCATCTTAGATTTTATTTAATGAAAAAATCATTAACATTCCTTATAAAGAAAATTTTAACAGAAAATAAGAAGACGTACTACTGTTTATGAAACTACCGTATGTTCTTATGTATGTAGGTAGAGCAAAAATGTAGAAACAATTGCGAAAACACTTCATAAATCGGAAAATTTTCCGGAAAATTTTCATCACTAGTTAAAACCCCAAATGTAAATACTTCTTACTTTTTCCAGCTACGTCGGAACGTTCAATATTCGTTCTCTAGCAATTGCAAATGGTGTTTACTTACGGGTCATTCCATACCAAATCAACCAATAAAAATAATTTTAGACCTTAAGTTTTACAAAATATGTGATAATTGGTAATTGTGCTCTATGCATAAATATTATCAAAAATACAAAATTCCATGCTTTTGTAGCTTTTGGTTCTTAAGTTCTAAATTGTTAAAAATAAAAAATCCACTGCTTTTGGACGTGTTTTGAAACATTAAAAGCCCGAAACTCAAAATCTATTTGACTTAGACACCTCAAACTTGCATTATATATATATGTATAATGTTTGAGATGTGCTTCTGGTTAGACTGTATGTGCCAAATTTCATGATGGTATTTCAAGGGCATCATGTTGGAAAAATATTTTCTAAGAGAAGTACACAGTCGATTATGTATAACGTGTATAATTAGCTTAAACGGGGGTACGCATAATGCCTTTTGGCAAAGTAAATTTAATTGGTTAAAATGTAACATATAGTAACTTCATCTCAGTGTTATTGCAGAACAAACCGAGCCGCCGCAGCTCTGTGGTATTGCATTGGCGTAGTATTCGGGAAGTCGTGGGTTCGCTCCCAGCATTCGACCATCCTGACTATAAAATTTTCCAGGGTTTTCCTCAGTCATACCAGGAAAATGCCAAGATGCACCTTCAACATAGGTCCCGGCCGACACCTTCCTAAATCCTCTTCACTCAATCCCGACCGGAGACTTAGATGCCTAAAGAACGTTTACTTGTTAGATTCCTAAAGGCGATAAATAGAATTCAAATTAAAAAATACTGTAGAACAAAACTAGTAAAATTTAATCAGTTCAGTTTGATCTCTGTATTTAAAAAATGGCAGTAAGAATTATTAGTTTGAAATTATATTGTTACAGGCTAATAAAGGCTTAAATGTTATAAGTAGTAGTAGTTTATAAGCCGGTAATTAAATAATTTCGAACTAAAATCCTTACTGTCTTTTTTTTAGATATAGAAAACAGGCTGAGTTGATAAGATTTTACTAGTTTGGTTCCACATTATTTTTAATTTATATTCTATTTATGGCCTTTAGGAATCTAACAATTAAAATTTCTTTCCTAACAATCGAGGATCTAGATATGGTATATATGCTTTGAAAGTACGCAACCAGAACAGAATAACTGTGGAATCCTAGTTGCAGACGCCGAAGGGTATAGAAGTTATGAGGGTTTAAAGGTAACAGTGTAGTCTATGGGAAAATTTATATTGATTAAAGTCCTTTCAAACAAGCATACGTAATTTATCAGAAACACATTAACCAAAATATATAGAAAAATAGACTACAAAAAAACGGTTTTATTTCAACTTGAAACTGGGTATTTTATGTGGAATCAGTTCACACGTTAAACACTAACAATGTTTTTGGATTAACAGTCAATGTGTAGATCCGAAAGGATACCATGAGTAATACAAACAAACACTCTGCTCGCAATGTGCGCACTTAACGAAAGCTAATTTGTCACACTTGAAGCACTTGTCGTTGACGATGGAATCAAAACAGAAGTGTTGTAGAGAAATCCACGTTCCAGGCTCATCATCAAGGTATCCAGCCTTATAAAAACAAATATGGTCATGTTCCTAAATCGTGGTACCGAGAACTGGAACAAGGTGAATGATTGAACCTTAAAAAAATATTACGATGCCAGATCTCACTAACGTTCGTTCCATAAATTCAGTATTTTCGCCTCCCCTTAATTACACTATACAGAATCGCAATTTTGGACATTTAGAGAATTATATTTTATATCTAACGTTATGGATTTGAAAATTAATGTAATCCGCGATAATTAAAAACAACAATCAGAACTTTGAAAGAGATAAGATTAAATGATAACAGACTTCATTATCGCTATGGATCTGAAAAAAATTGAATTCCGCGTTTGTTGATGAAAGAACAAATTTAATATATGTGTGTATGTAAGTAAGATTTGAAGTGTATCACGTGACTCTATGACGTTATTCAACCACGTGTATATAAGCTGGTTAGGAGCAGTTTTGAATCAGGTCTCCCTGGACTACGGCCCAGACCACATCAAACTCTCTTGCTTGGCGTTTCCTTCTTGGACAGCAGTCCACTAATAAGTCATATTATATTAAAACTTCTATGAATATTCTTTATCAGGCTTGTGTTTATTACATTGCTTCATCGTCATACGCTTTATTCATTTTTATTATCATTCTCTCTTACTGCCTCATTCTCCAACTCCAGAGCGCCTTCAGTCAGGCGGGTTCCTATTTACCTTGTCCTGTGACTGCACGCCTTCTGTCAGGTAGGCAATTACAATAGCTGCAGAACGCCTTCAGCCAGGTGATCAGTGGTTCGTAACCTTTCTTAGTTTCGGACCACATTCAGCCAGACAGACCGAGACCTATCCTAAAGTCAGCTGAACGCCTTCAACCAGGCGAGCAGTTGTTTTCCTTGCATCTCCATGCCTTCATTTAGGTGAGAAGGGGTCCTCAACCTTCTTTGATATATTGCATACCTTTAGCTAGGCGGATATATACTACTGTTCCAGGTTCACAAGTGTCTTCAGCCAGGCAAGCGGGAGCCTTGAACCCACCCTAATAGCGGTTGTGCGCCTTCAGCTAGCTGGACAATCGTTTACCTTGCTTTTGTATGCCTTCAGTCAGACAGACAAGAGAACTTGTCCTTCCTTGGTATATTGTGCTGCCTTCAATCAGGCAGGCATATACTATTCATCCTCTTTTCTTAGCTTCTGTTTCGTATGTCTTCATGTGTAATTGCTAATAAAGATTTGCCGTCCACTATTTGAGATAGCGTTCGGAGATTCCACGTCCAGAAATCCGTGGCAGAAAATAGTTATTATTATATTGAGTATATTCAATATAAGAACTCCTGGTGTACTCTCCGTCAGGTACGTTATATCCTTTCGGATCTATGCATTGATTGTTAATCCAGAAAGATTGTAAGTGTTTTACGTGTGAATTGATTTCCCATAAAAAAAACTGCCTCAAGTTGAAATAAAACAGGTTTTTGGAGTCTGCTTTTTAATATATAGGCGGTAATGTATTTCTGTGTGTGTAGTTAATTAGGTGTGCTTATTTGAAAAGTTTGAATCAATAGAAATTGCTTGTATAGGGGTACATATGTGCTTTTTTACATAGACTCCACTCTTACTTTAAAACCCTCATAGTTTCTATACCCTTTGTCGTTTGCTGCTAGGATTCCACATTCATACTATTTTGGTTGTGTACTTTCAGAACATATATTCCATTTCTAGATCCCCGGTTCTTAGGAAAGGACGTTTGCTTCTAAGTCTCAGCCCGGGATCGGGGTAATGGAGGACTTGGGAAGGTGTCGGCAGGACCCTATGTTGAAGGTGCCTTCTTGGCATTTCCCTGGTGTTGTAGCGTACCAGACGGAGAGTACCCCAGGAATCTGTATACTCAATGTAATAATAACTATTTTCTGCCAAGGATTTCTGTGTATGGGATCACCGAACGCTATCTCAAAGGCTAAAAGGAAAATCTTTATTAGTAATTGTACATGAAGACATACGGAAAAGAAGCTAAGAAAAGAGGTTGAGTAGTATATACCTGCCTGACTGCAGGAAGTACAGTATATCAAGGAAGGGTAAGTTCTATTTTCTGCCTCACTGAAGGCATACGAAAGCAAAGTAAACGATTGTCCAATTTGTTCAAGGCACTTTGAACCTTGAACAGTAGTATACGCCTGCCTGTCTAAAGGCATGCAATATATCAAGGAAGGTTAAGGACCCCTTCACATTTAGCTGAAGGCAGGAAGAAGCAAGGAAAACAACTGCTCACCTGGCTGAAGGCGTTCAGCTGCCTTTAGGAGACTGCTTTAATAGTCTCGGCCCGCCTGACTGAAGGCGTTCGAAAATTAAGAAAGGTTGTAAAGCACTGAACACCTGGCTGAACGCGCTCAGATGTAGATGCTGTAATTGCCCACCTGACTGAAGGCCTGCAACCACAGGACAAGGTAAATGGGAATTCCGGCGCCCCTGACTCAAGGCGTTCTGGAGTTGGAGAATAATGTAATAAAAGAGAATGTTAATAAAGATGAATAAATAGTATCACAATGAAGCAATGTAATAAGCACAAGCCTGATAAAGAATACTCAAAGAAGTTTAAAATAATAATGATTTATTGGTAGAAAACTGTCCAAAGAAGGAACACCAAGCAAGAGAGTTTGAAGTGGTCTGACCCGTAGCCCAGTGAGTTCTGATTCAAAGCTGCTTGAAACTCGCGTTTATTCACCTGGTTGAATAACGTCACTACGTCACGTGATACACTTGAAATTTACATACACACAAGCTAATTTGTTCTTGCATTAATAAACCCGGAATTCCCATTTTTTTAGGTCCATAGTGATAATTAAGTCTGTTATCATTTAATCTTATATCTTTCAAAGCTCTGATTGTTGCTTTTAATTATCGGTGATAACATTAATTTTCGAATCCATAGCATTACATATAAAATATATTATTCTCTAAATCTCCAAAGTGGTGATTTTGTATAATATATTTCAGGGGAGGAGAAAATACTGATTGTGTGGAACGAACATTCCTCAGGGAACATTTATTTTGGAAACTTCGAAAATTTTTCTAGTTTTCTTCTCTAAAAGTCCTTTAAATATATAGTCCTTTGATTTTCTAGCATTGTCACTCATCTTCACTTCATTTTGTGTTCTTTTTTAATTATCACTTTATCACATTTTTATTTCACTTTTTTAATGCTTAGGAATAATATTCTATCACTTATTAAAGCATTCACAGTCAGTCATCTTGGCTTCGGGGGATAATGACAGTCTGGTTCATCCTTTTCGCCGAAGGGACTACTCCCGCTGAACTCTGCCGTATATTGACGGCTGCCGCAGACTCTAATATCCTGGTTAGGTTGCACTGGTAGCTTTCACAAGTAGGTGGTATTTTTCAGGAGAGCATTTGTACAATTTTAAATTATCGAGATTCTCGATCTCATTGAATTGGTTTGGAGGTTTTTGATGGTTACTCGATTTACAGCTATTTTGGTGACCATGTATGGTCCCTCATATAAATCAAATAATTTTTTGCAATTTGATGTTTTGCCCCAGAGCTCATTCTGTGTTTTCCGATATACTAATGACCCAGTATTTGTTATTTTATTTCCTTCAATTCTAGTTTTCCTTGTCTCTTTGCGAAAAAGGATTACTTCTTGTGAGTCTTCCGGTTGGGCTTTAATGTTAATTAGTTGTTTCAGAATGCGATCTAACAAGCAAGGATCTGAAGTACGCAAGAATGTTTCATATGGAGTTGCTAAGGAATGTTCATTTATAATATTATTAAGAAGGTGGACTATTTTCGTGAGGTATTGATTCCATAATGTATGGTTCTTATTGCAAAATAACCTGAGTAATCTTCAAATTTCTCGATTGGGTTTCTCTGTGGGTGATAATGAGGTGTGTAATGGTATTGTATCCTCTCGTCTTCCATGTATTTTTTCCAAGCCCTAGATGTAAATTCAGAGCCATTGTCGGATAGTACTCTTTCTGGGAACCCGTAATGTTTTCTATAGTCTGTAAATCTGTTTAATACTTCTCTCGTAGTTGCTTGCTTGAGTGGATATATCATAGTAAATTTTGTGAAGATATCAACTGTGGAGAATATATATTGATATCCTTTTGACTTTGGTAGACGGATGATAACATCGAGTGATATTAGTTGGAGTGGATGCTCTGCTTCAATGTGGTAATCTCTTTTCCTTATCCTCCTCAAGTCAGGTTTGTTTTCCATACACCTGGCGCAGTTGCTTACATAAGTCTGGACATTCTTTTTCATTCCCTTCCAATAAAAGTATTTCCGAATTGCACACCAGGTTTTCTTCATTCCGAAATCACCGCTTTCAATATGAAATTTCCTTGCTCTTTGTCTACTTCTGGGACTAATATTCTCCAGAATCTTTCCGTTCTATGTTTGGTGAGGATTAAGGCTTGCTCAATTTTGAAATGCCTTGCCATTTCCTCAACACATTTTCCTTCCCCTCTTTTAGATTTGTAAATATTGTCTTTAGTTCTTTATCTCCTGGTATTCAGTCTTTCTCCCAAATTTCATAAAATTATAGAGTTGCCATGTGTTCTTGATCTTGAATTCCGGATGGATTTTTGCTGAGTGTATCTGCTATTGTGTTAACTTTCCCAGGAATGTACTTAATTGTAAAATCTTATGGTTGTAGCATCAAAACCCATCGGTGTATCCGGTTATTCCATATACTGTTGTTAGATAGGTGTTTAAGCCACTGGTGATATGAGTAAATAGTGAAGTGTTCTTCGATTAGGGATTAATGAATTTTAAATAGTATACACCACTACCAAACATTCCAAGTCTGTGATGCTATACTTCCTTTGGCTAGACTTTAAAGTCCTGGTCACGTATTTCATTATCTCTTCTTACTCGAAAGACCTTTGACCAAGATAGCCTGCAATACTAACAATAGAGGAATCGGTAACAATGTAGAAAGGTTTCTCGAATATAGATTGAGATAGAGTTTGAGTATTGGTAATTGCAATCTTCAGCTGCTAAAATGTTTTTCAGTGTTGTCAGTCCGTGTTATTTCACTGTCCTTTATGACTAATTTTGCCAAAGGATCAATCAAATCACTATAATTCGGAATGAAATTTTCTTATATCTTTATTTTTTCTTTATCTTGGATAATTTATTATTGCCTTTTGTTGATCCTTCATCAATGTTATTCCTTTGCCAGAAACTATATGTCCCAAGTGTATATTATTTCTTGCGTTGGAAAATGGCATTAATTTAATTTTAGAATTAATCCATTTTCTAATAAGGTTTTAAGTATAATTTCTCATTTCCTAATGTTTTCGAAAGTTTTGGTACGGTAGCACATGTCATCTACGTAGATTTGTAGCGAATTTGTGGTTTCAAGTCCAAACATCTGGTTCATCATGGGGATGGAAACAGCCACGGCAGGGGACAGGTCGTAAAGAAATCGTACAAACTGAAATATATGGTTACCGAAACGGCACGCAGTATATGGTTTGCTTTGATTAGAAAGTCTGATTTGGAAATATGTCAGAAAAAGATTGGACTTACTGAAGTACGATGCTCCGGAATAGCTATGGAGTACATCGTCTATACTTTCTACTTGATTTTGTGGAGCTCATATATTGGTTTAATTGCCTTAAATCCAAGACTGGTCTTATTGCTCCCTCTCCTTTCTTAACCACGTGTAATGGATTGTTGTGTGCGTTTTCTGCTCTTCCAATAATCTTTCAAGGCTCCAATTTTCTTAACTCTGCACTTGTTGCTTCCCTCAGTGATTGGACTATAGGATATTGCTTAGCTTTGATGATGACGTCTTCTTTTAATTTCATGTGGTAGACAAATGTTTTATGGCATCCAGGTTTATTGCTAAATACTTTATCAGAATTTCGTTAAATTTAATTTTCTGCTCTTCCGCTAAGTTTTCTAAACAGTTAATTTCGGAATTAATTTGTTCGGCTGTTACTCACATGTCTTCGCAATTATCTTGCTGGTTGAATGAGTCCAGGGTAACATGGTTTGTCGGAAAGGAGTAGGCTCCAGCTTTTTCCAGGATGTCTAGTTTAAAGGTTTGTCTCTAGGTGATAAGCAACCCTTATTCCACTGTTCATTATCACTGTATACGGCTTTTTCGTGTTTATTTCCCTGATCATGTACCATGCCTGTAGTTTTTATTTCATCTATTGAATTGAGACATAGGTTGACTTGGCTGTTGCTTCGGTCTCTACAAGAGAGTTTTCGATTCTCGTCAAATTTAGATCAAGAAGTGTTTCTGTTCTCTCAATCCTTCAATCTCTTTTGATATTCACTGTACCCCTTTCCTGTCTTCAGGTCATAAGTGTTGGTTTTATTCTGATTCTGGTTTTTACAATTTTCTTGTTGAATACTGTTCCGATTATAAGCTGTTTTATCTTATTCTTGTCTAAATACAAAGCTCCTTGATCATCGAAGACTATTTTGTTCTTCCAGAAACTCTACTAGTTCCTCTGTGTACTCAATATTAGTAATTTTCGTAAATCGTACGGAACAATATTCACTGCTTCTTGGAAAAGTTCTTCGCCCTTGATATCGGAGTTGATTTTGGTCAATTTAGTTATAAAATTTGCCGTTTCTCCTTCCATACTCGTGACGTTGTACCAGTTAGGTTTGTTCTGGCATACCCTCCTCTTTCTTCTCTCAATATCTTTCTTATGCACATATCTCTTTATAAATTTAAAGCAGAAGTCCTAACAACAATTTATCTGTTCTCTTATCAGGTGAAACCAACCTTCGGCGCTTTGAGTCATGGCTCTACTGAGTAAGCACTTGTAGTCTTCCTCTGGTACCCCAATGGTTTTGAAGAAATGCGTCAGCTCTTCCTGATATTTTGTTGGGCTTGCTTCTAGATCATCCCCTTTCCATTTGGGTACATGCTTATAATTTTCGACCCTTCGTTCATGAGTTGATCTTCCTTTTCCTAAATCTCGTATCAGTTTTTGTACGAAACTTAAAAATCGATTTCCTCCGGGTACTTCAGTGATGCTATCTTCTTTCTCTGGAATGGTTTCCCTCTGGCTTCCATGAATAATTATTTCTCTAGTAGGTTGGATTCTTACTGTTGTCCTATAGAGTCCCCTCTTCCTAAACTCTTCTTTTATTTTCCCCTTTACTTCTACTGCTATTCGTTGTTTTCCGATGATTTCAGGTTCAGCGGTGGTCAATCTTCCTTCCAATTTTTCTATATTATTTTCCATTACGTTAGGTCTTTCATCTCGAATATTGAGATTTTCTTCTATGACATCTGTTCGTGTTTGGATTTTATTAAAGTTAGCTTGGCACTCTTGTTGATAGCCATCGACCTGTTCCTTCAGTTCGGTAAATATTTGATAAACATTAGTTCCCATCACACTAAGTTTCTGATCTATCTTCTTTTCATGTGTGTTGAATTTCTTATCTACCTTGCTGAGGTCCCCGTTTATTTCGCTGAATTTCTCTTCCATTTCGTTCGAGCTTTCATTCATAATTTTTATCAATACGGCAAAGTGATCGGTTTCTTCTTTCTCTTTTTCGGAATCAGTATTTGTTGTCCCTTGTTCTCCTATTTCAGCCATTTTAGTTTTCTTCCGTTTCATTATTCTACTACTTTTTGCAGGCCTTATCTTCCATTTGTTCCTCTGGGTTAGACGGTCTCTCTGTATATATATCTTCTTCTTCACTATTATCCATCATGAAATAATTATTTTAACTTAGAAAATCATCTCGGTTTTCGAGCCTCTTTAGCTGGGCGCCAATTATGTAACGTACCAGACAGAGAATGCCCCAGGAGTTTGTATATTCAATATAATAATAACTATTTTCTGCCAAGGATTTCTGGGTGTGGGATCACCGAACGCTATCTCAAAGGCTGAAAGGAAAATCTTTATTAGTAATTGACATGAAGATATATAGAAAACAAGCTAAGAAAAGAGGATGGGTAGTATATGACTGCCTGACTGCAAGAAGCACAGTATATCAAGGAAGGGTAAGTTCTATTTTCTGCCTGACTGAAGACATACAAAAGCAAGGTAAACGATTGTCCACACATTGTTCAAGGCACTTTGAACCTTGAACAGTAGTATACGCCCGCATGACTGAACGAATGCAGTATACCGAGGAAGGTTCAGGACCCCTTCTCACCTAAGTGAAGGCATGAAGATGAAAGGAACACAACTGCACGCCTGGTTGAAGGTGTTCAGCTGCCTTTAGGATAGGTTAATAGTCTCGGCCCGCCTGACTGAAGGTGTTCCGAAACTAACAAAGGTTACGAACCACAGACCACCTGGTTGAAGGCGTTCAGCAGCTATTCTAATTGCCCACCTGACTGAAGGCATGCAATCGCAGGTCAAGGTAAATAGGAACCTCGGCCCGCCTGACTGAAGGCGTTCTGGAGTTCGAGAATGAGGCAATAAGAGAGAATGATAATAAAAATGAATAAAGCGTATGACGATAAAGCAATGTAATAAGCACAAACCTGATAAAGAATATTCTCACAAGCTTTAATATGATAATGACTTATTAGTGAACTGCTGTCCAAAGAAGGAACACCAAGCAAGAGAGTTTGATCTGGTCTGGCCTGTAGCTCAGGAATATCTGATTCAAAACCGCTTATATACACCTGGTTGAGTAGAGTCATAGCGTCACCTAATACACTTCAAATCTTACTTACATACACGCATACATTAAATTTGTTCTTTCATCAACAAACGCGGAATTCACATTTTTTTCAGATCCATAACGATAATCAAGTCTGTTATGATTTAATCTTACCTCTTTCAAAGTCTTGATTGTAGTTTTTAATTATCGCGGGTAATATTAATTTTCGAATCCATAGCGTTAAATATTTAAAAACATCTCTATGATATTTGATTTTCTATACACTTTCGCTATTATATTTGTTCCAATACCAATATAAGAATAGCTTACCTAATGATTTAATAGAAATTCTAACGAGTTTCTTTCTTTCACCTTTCCTAAGATAATATCTGTACAAGTTCGATACTATGCTTCGATGTATTATTTTAAATCAAAGACAAAAAATCCATACAAGGATAAGTACTTTATAATGTAACACTATATGAATATATAATATCGTTTTTAATGGAAAATAATTTATCAATGTATTCGCATACAATATTGGGAATGTTCTTCAGTGCGTCAAGTCAATTTTGTTATTTCTGTGTTACTAATTCTTAATAGATTTGACACTCAACGTTTAGTTAACTTGAAAGTTCACACCTTAGTATACTCGAATACTTCCGATGACGAAGGTAATGTTGAATGACTACTATGAATCTTCTGGCTTAATGATAATTTGTGACAATTATATACTAACGAGCAAATAGCTCATTAAACGATGATTGTTTATAGTTCAACTAATTCTAGGAGGAAATCACAGGCTTGAATACAATCGTAGTGACTCCCTTGGCCCTGACAGTATCTGGAATCGTTAGTTACGAAAATGATAACGAATTCACTTGTTTTCCTTACTTAAATGTCACGAAGTAATGATGGAATCTCACAAACAACTGTTGAGAATTAATCAGTGCAATTTTATATAGTTACCTGACAAAAATATGCACAGGAATGCTTTATGGATTACGTAAAATGACACAGGACTTACTTCAAAACATTACTTATGTCCCTGGGTGCGAAACCCATTAACATACTTCTAATCTTGTGCTATAAATCATATTCTATTCGGAATATAATCACAGCTGAAGACGGGAATATGGTGCAACAAGACTAACGTGACTACAGCGCAACTACTACCTAGCTGTGTCGGCTCCAACGATCGCTCACTCTTTATCCTAGACGGCGCATCGGAGAATTAATCATCCTACTAGCTCCCACAAACAGATGATATGCCCCTTTCCACAAAGACATAGTAGTGGGGCGACTGCCAACTGGGGCTCCTTTCCTAGATTTCGATCTGGTACTCTCAAGCGCTTCTCAGCACCATAAAGAGTCCAAATGAGAACCCGAACAGTTTAAATGCCAAAAGAAGTGTATTGATTAATTCAGAGGTTTCAACATTTCCTTTATATTTCTCTCTAACCAGACGTACTCGACTAGTGTACTAGTAGTCTACTAGTAGTATAGCGCAGAAGTATACTACTCTATCCTGATGGTCAAACGTACGAGAGCGCCCGGTCCATTTCAATATGTAATTATGTGTGTAAACAGGGCAGCAATTATGCGTCTAGGCGCCCTAGGCCCATGCCTTCAAGCGCCTCTTAGTTTCCCTTCCCCTTAACTCCTCTTGCTCTTTTCCCTTTCCACTTTCTCATTATGACAATTTTTTCTCCTCCGTCCTCTTGCCATTAATAATAATAATTATTATTATTATTAAAATTTAACTCTGCTAGTGTGGTTATTTACTAAATATGGTTTAATAATATCAATAATAATACAATAATGACATTAAATACATAATCCTACAATGAGTAGGTTTAATTAAATTACCCTAGGCTACTTGTGGAAACAAAAACATGAATATTAATGATGCACGCCATTTAAATGTTAAACACCATCTCCGGAAATATTTATCTCCTGATGATACTAAGTCAAGTTAGGTAATAGAAAATACTGCGTTTCCACTATTAGAAAAGATAGGTTAGGATATTTTTAAAATTTCTAAGAACTTTAGACATCTTTGAATGAGACCAGTCTAGGGTATGAAAGGGTAGCGGCCAGTGTCTTATTTAAGGTATCATCTGTATGTTCTTGAGGTGAAACTGACGGAAACTGATAAATCTCAGTTAGGACGGTTGGCAGCAGGATTTGAAGGCACACTACCTTCCTATTGAGGACTCGAAAAGATAGGTTGGGAAAATACACTTTTGTCTTTCTCATAAGCCTATACATAAATCTATCATAAATCCGCCTGTTGCCACTTTGTAGGGTATAGATGACTGTGATGCTCTATACGTAAAAATAGAAATAGCTAACTAACTCTATGGCTTACAGAACAAGTAAGTTCATCGCCATTGGATTCTAACCTGGGCGACATGAAGCCAGTTTTTAATTCGAACATCTACCTCTCTCAGAACCGTTCTATACTGTCATCGCAACGATGTCTTGGGCTTCTCAACGGTCTCTTTCCCTCCAGTTTGCTAACCACAATGGAATATAATCTTCGTTTTCCTCCCATTTGAGTTAGATGGCATTATTCTTATAATGTCGGGTGAATCATGGCGCAATTCTTCATTATGCAGTATTTCCCGGTTTCCCGGTTATCTCGTCCCGTTTCGGCCGTATATATGCCTCGAAACCTTATTGTCGAACACACGGAGTTTATGTTCATTTACCAAAGCCGTACTGCAACCATAAAATATTACTGGCAAAATAATAGTTCTGTATATTTTCAGTTTCAACTTTCTTTACATTAATCGAGAGGCTAAGAGTTTCTGGACTGAACATAAACACGAGTTGTCCGATGGTCAACGACTTCAATATAAGCACTAATATTTGTTTTACTATTTCTAGAGTAAATTATTCTAACTTTAAATTACTTGAAGTCAGTTATGTACGAGGGGTCGCCCTGGTCAAAGATGATGGTTTTGGCGCTCCTAGTAAAAGGTCCTCAATGTTTGTGCTACATATTTTTCGTCTCGTGTTTCAAATAACGATTTGTAATTTTTCTTTGGAAAGTGTGCCCCTAGGTCTGGCCTAGTGCTAAATCTGGCTCTGGGGTAAACCTTCGTGTTTCCAATTATCATCAATACGTAGCTTTCTTTTATCTTTATTCAATATTGTTCCATCAATTTTTCTGCAAAAGAATTACATACAAACGTGTGCACACCATTGTTTCACATGACAACAGCGCCTTCCCTCTGTTGGACGATTGTGCAATTACATTTGCTATCGCTAGTATTATGCAAAAAAAACTTTTCATTTTCCTCCTTTTTTTCACCATGATGACAGAGTAATGCCATACCATAGCGTTATATATAAAAATATAATTCTCTAAATGGCCAAAATGGTGATTCAGGGAAGGCAAAAATACTGAATTTATGGAACGAACGTTAGTGACGCTACAGTGTGACTAAGGAAAGCCCTGGAAAACCCTCAATCAGGATGGTCGGCCGATGGGATCGAGCCCACGATCTCTCGAATGCCAGGCTAATGCTCTACCACTTTGTTTTATTTATATACAATTATTTATTGCAAAATTGATTACACGAATTGGAGTTTTCTATACATTAAAGGTATTCGTTAACATCATACCTTTAACAGAAAGAATGAGTTACTTAAGTAAAGAAAGAAGTTAAATCATAAAGTCTTATCAAGATTTAACTAACTTGATATGGTTCCTCCAGCTGTTATATTTTGGGCTAAGCCCTAAATGTTATTATTTTTGTTGAAAAAAGGAATTTATTTTATATAATTTGTCATTATCTTTTTATTTATTTGTTTAACGTAAGCTGATAAAGTGAAAATAACAAGAATAAGCAAGTTCTATGCATTGTTAATGTTTTTAAATGTTTAAGAAGTTCAGCAGTTGACCAACAGATGGCAGCATATTTTTATGCATGGCGGCAGGTTAAAAGTGCAAAATTGATATATTAAATAGTTGTTTCTAGTTATGGATTAAAAGTAAAAAGCATCTGGTTATTGATAATTAAAAGTTTAAAGAGTTGTAAATATATTTAAGCTATTGCAAAGATCTTGAGATTTGTGATTCGCAGGAAGTTAATGTACATGGAAATATAAATAAGCTTGTTAGGGAACGCTAACCATAACTTAACCTAGCTTAGCTGTGGTACGTTAATGCACTATCGAGGACACGGTGTTGCATACGCACAGAAGAGAAAAGTGCACGTACGGCCGCAATAGGATAGACGGCATTTCTCAGTGTCGGAGGGTGAAGTTAAATTGAGCAGCAGTCATTGCACAAAGACTGATCATTTTGTCATTATCATCAATCAGTTCCTTTTCACTTCCGACAAAGTGCACGCTTCCTGAGGCCCTATCCCTACGGGGGGCCCAATTTTGTTTATCATATTATCTTCAAACGAATCATGTCAGACAAACAACCAGGAACTCATCAACTGCCACAGCACATACCTCAACCAACAAGATACTCAGACCTAGGCGCTATACCTAATTATCGTAGAAGACCGGACCAAACTGCACCATCATCGCGATCGAGATCTAGATCACCGAATGAACAACGCTCCGGAAGAACTTCTCCATCATCACCACCGCAGAAAAAATCTCATACCGTCAGCGACACAGAATCCGAAACTGAACACATGGAGCTCAACAACTTAGAACAATTTCCGCATCTACCAAATTCTTCAAAGCAAACTCAGTCTTTTTTGCTCACAAATTTTGACTCTAAATTTCAAAATCCAAAACTACTACTACAGCAGTTCACCAAGTACGTTCCACGAGAGCACATACAACGCATCATTCCAACAAGAAACGGGATCATTATTCATTCACTGGACTCATCATTAGCTACCAAAATACGAAACAAACATAGCTTCGAGATATTTGGACCGAAAGCTAACATGACATCTATGGCCGATAAACCTCCGCGACAACCACCACCACCACGTCGCACACCAACGTTGTCAGTAGTCATACGCGGAGTAGAGCCATCCATTTCAGACACCGATGTCGAAGAAGAACTCAAGGAAGAAGGTCATTCTATGACCAAATGCCTTCATATTAAGACAAGAACATGGGAACCGACGTATATGGTCCGCGTCATCACAACCAGCCAAGATACCATAGACGATCTACTCAATAATGGAGCCTACATATACAAGCGCAGATATAGAGTCGAACCGTCTCATTCCCCACCTCCACTTTCGATCAGATGCGAGAAATGTCAACAATATAATACACATGTAACATCACAATGCAAAAATGAAATCAAATGTGGATACTGTTCAGGACCTCACATTACGAAATCTTGCACCAACATGAAAAATCCCCCGAAATGCACCACTTGCGGAGAATCACATCCCACCTTCAGTTATCGCTGCAAAGCAAGACCAGCACCAGAACCAACCAAACCTGAACTAATTGTTCCCATCCGTACTACTGAAACCAAACAGCCTGACGCTACTCCTATCACGTCTGTTTACCAGCCAATCACCATAGAACAAGTACTAGCATTCATAACGGTGACACTGCAAAACATCCATCCATTTCAGCGCCAATTCATACTACAACAAATCCAACTCGCCGCCAAATCAATCCTACAAGTGAATTTCAATGCAACATATTCTGGTCCTTATGCCCATTTCATTGCAAGTGCTCATGAAACCGCAGTTTAGCTACCACAACATATCTACTCTGACTACCCTGAAGTTAATGGCTTTAATATTACTCTTCCTGAACATTCGATCACTCCCTACACACAAACTCCTATTCGAACAACTTCTTCTAGAGGAACACGTCAACGGCTTTTTACTAAATGAGACACACTTGAAAACCCGTCAACCGTTCAAAATTTCTAGATTCACATTACTAAGACATGACAGTACTCTACCAGCCCTTAGCGCCAATGGCGGTACTGCAATAGGATTCACAACTACCGTACCCTATAGACAACATACACCTCCACTTAAAAACCTACCAGAGCACCTAATAGCCACTGCATATTATAAAAATAATTATCTCACTCTAGCAACCATATACGTCAGACCAGGTCACCCTATACCATATGATTTCTTTGCATAGATATATCAAATACCTTCACAAATTACATCATAATGGCCGATATCAACATACATAGTAGATCCGATAGAGACAAAACACACTTCAGAAATTTCATTGAATATCAAACCACCGGTACACTCCATCAACTCCCCAAACCAACCCGACCTATCTCCAATACGACACCCGACATTGTCATAACCTCAACAAACATTGCCAATAGTAGCACCGTAACAGTTCTTGATCTCATAGGTAGTGACCATGCACCCGTAAAACTTACCCTCAACTGTCAACAAAATCCATTTCCACAACAAAATCCACCACTGAAACAAACACTTCGCTTTGATCGAGCCGATTGGGACAACTACCGGGAATATATCCATACCCGAATCTCACCTCTCACAACACCGACTACTGAAGATGAACTATATACATCAATCGATCATATAACAGACACCATACAAACAGCCTCAGAAAAATTCATCCCCAAAACCACAATCCACCCATACAAACCTAACCTTCCACCACAATATCTCACCATGATCAGACGCTCCCGACAATTCTACCGAGATTTTCAACGGACTGGCAATCCTGAATCACTTCGTCTCCATCGCCAACTTCAACGCACAGTACGCAACTACATTAAAGCCTATAAATTAAGACAATGAGTAAAAACCTGCAACTCACTTGCTGATAAAGCCCATCCTACACAGTACTGGAAACGGTTCAACGCACTCACCGGTAAATACTCTAAAACAACATATCCACTACTACAAGACAATCAAGCTCTTCATTCTGATAAAACCAAAGCAGACGCATTTGCATCATATCTACAAGAAATATTCACACCCTCACTTCCATTTAATCCTCAAAGGCGCCATCCTGCAGAACGTTTGAATTTCACATCACCTCATCTCCAACCAAATACAGAGCATCATCTTCCCGATCATCCACTTACTGCACCCATCACCACCGAAGATATCACACGCATCCTAACTCACAAACGTCAAACCGCACCCGGTAACGATAGCATCACTTACCGCCACCTGAAAGAATCACCCACATCTCTCATCCAGCTCCTTGCAGCCATCTATACCTTTATATTACGCACCGGATTCTTTCCTTTACCCTGGAAATCATCACAAACTCTCATGTTCCTGAAACCTGATAAACCTCCAAGCTCCGTATCCTCCTACCGGCCGATCCAATTAACATCAACCTTCAGTAAAACCTTAGAGA
>JAGDQP010025121.1:1683-27216 GCA_022664845.1 Lepisma saccharinum | reverse complement strand
TTTTTTTTTTATACTACGAACTTTTCCTCGCAACAAGGAAGCGTAATACTAGTTCAGTCAAAAATAAACCTAACTTTCATAGAAACTTCTATTGCAGAGGAAATACATCACCTTCAAAGTAAGAACGTTGGGCAGTGACACACTTTTGCCAGCGTTCATACCATTTGTCAAAACAACCGTGCAGGTCATTTTTGGTTACCTCCTTCACAGCGCGCGTTGCATATATCGACATCTTCGGCTGAAGCGTATCTTTTGACCAAGTATTTGATCTTCGAAAAATGGGTAGTAATCAGCTTTAGCAAGATCTGGACAATACGGAGGCTGAGAAAGGACAAGTACATTGTGCTTTGTGAGGTATTCGTTCATCTTGAGTGTCCTGGATGTGGATTATCTTCACTGGACACGCGCTCATTTGCGAATTCGCTTGGGTTGGGTTCCGCGACATTGCTTCATCCCCGTAAGCTTGACGTAGCAGAGTAAATGTCTAATACAGTTTAATTCGCTGCTCGTGAAGCGTCGTCTAACCACTCTGACAGACTGCCATAACAGTACTCTTAGTACAGGACTGTCTTAACCTTGATACCTACACTAAATAACTGTCTCCTGTACAACACATTACCCATCAGCTAATCCCTCTACGCTGCAGTTGTTCCATGTACAACGACGTGGCAGCCGAAGTTCGGTGTATTTCTGACTGTACTGTGGTTACCAGAGGGAGAGTATGGTTCAGTATCAATCGTGCGCTGAAGAAAAACATAACATGTAACCTTGTACTTCCTTGTGAACATGGAGAATGACATTTCGCAGTTTGTGGATCAAAAAAATACATTGATTCAACTGCAGTGAGTCCATTGCAACTGCCGGCCTGAGCCTCAGATGCCTAAATTCCATAAATAAAACTCATTTCGTTGCAACTGTGCACCTTTATGAACACCTGTAAGCATGGATCTCTACCTCAAATACCCCTGGATTCTTTGATAATTGTTAGTTGAAATATTTGTTGTGAGTCTGCATTGACTGTTAGGAGCAATGTTTGTCTGCTTTGAAAAGTCTTTTGGGATTACGTGTAAAACACGTTAACTATTTCTGTAAGGGAAACATTTTTCGACTACTCTTACGGTGACGATTATTGGTTGGCTGCAATGTGCGCCACTCCATGAATACACATGGAACAGTCCGTTTGAAACACCAACTGAGGCTTACAGTTAGTTGTGTCCCTTGATTCCACAAACTCAATAACCCAATTTCGCAATCCCAAAACAAACTCAGACCAAAACGAGTAAAGCAAGTTATTGGAGGAATTAAACATCTTATTCATTTGTAATGAATAAATGAATATTAAAATTAAGTAATATTTATTCCAGCTTTACTGACACTTGGCGTCTGCATCATCTTCCATTTCAGTTCAGGACTGTTTTATCATACACTTGACGCCATTTGTAATCCGAAATTTTAGTACATGCTCATACTTTGCATATCTCCTTGATTTTTTACACTCTGATGATGGCAAAAGTGTGTCTCGAAACGTTTTGGACACACCTTAATATGACGGTTAACCAATATCATATCAATACGACACACTTTTGATGCCCTGCCGCATCAGTTCTACTATGAATAGTATTGGAAATATGAAGCTGTAAAGTTCATTTTCCCACGTTTTCGTCAGCATGTAACTCCGAAACTACGCGATTTCGAAAATTTGTCCGAGGAACTTTCGTCTTGTTTTGATGTGAGGAATCATCTCCAGAAGTTTGTCGGTATAGTTCATAAGTAATAAATAGGACAAATATAAACTCCTACCACATTAAAATTCTCATGAGTAGGAGGTAGTGGAAAGATTCAGGAAAAATCAGGTTTCTGCGCGTTCCTTCTATCACATGATGACTTGGTTGGGTTGACAACTATTGTGAAGATTGGATCAACTGTGTGTGTTTTCTAATCAGTGTATCCACGTTGACTTTTTTTTTTTTTTTGTAAATATATAGGTTTTCCCTCGCGCTAAGTTAGAAATATAGTGATTTGTCTCGTTTATAAAACTAATAAAACAGAGTGCTCAGGGTAATTTATCCCGTTTGAATTTCATTTTTATATCTTTAGGCATCTCAGTCTCAGGCCTGGATAGTGTAGGGGAAAGGATATTGGAAGAGAGTCGACCAGGGCCTAGTTTGTAGGTACCATCTCATTTGCCTGGAGTGACTGAGGGTAAATTATGTGAAAAATATCCCCTGCTTCATGTGTTCTAGCTATTGTCAGGTTGGAGCTACTTGGTCTGCTTGTAAAAAGATGAACTGTTTCCACACTAACCCTTTTACTTCGTACTACAGTCAGTGTGTTTCAAGAGCGGTCGTAGCTCAGTTGGTAGGGTGTTGGCTTCGCATTCGAGAGGTTTTGGGTTTGATACCAGCGACAGACCATTCTGACAGGATTTCCCTCAGTCACACCAGGCAAGTGCCGAGATTGTACCTTCAACTATGGCTATCTTCTTCTTGTATCTTTCCCGGCCTGGGCCATAGCTGCCTAAAGGCCATAAATAAATTCAGTCAAGAACGTTCGTTAATGTATGTTAAACCCGATCTCCATGACCCAGAGGTTGACGACGCGGACCTCGTATTCTCTCTGGGAAGGTGTCCGTAAGTGTGAGTTGTGCAACAGGTCATTCTAACTTGTTTTCCATATTTTGTCTCCTTTTTGCCGAACAGATGTTGGGATAATAACCTTGATGAAAGCCATTGATGCTCCTTCCTCATTTCTCCCAGAAGTGTTCGCCGAGAGGCGAACTTAACTTCCCTCAGAGTAGTGACGAGCTTAAGCCATACTGGCTTCTTCAGACTGTTTATGTAAATTAGTTTATCTGAAAGGATTTAACATGATATATAGTATAATTGCAATAGTCAACTGGTTAACTCGATTGTTAACGAAGAACTGGTGGTAGCAATAAAGAGGGGTGCATAATTTTAATTGTTGTTAATTCTTTGTTCAGTAGTAGTGCAAGTAAAACAAATTACATTTCTTTATTGACTTCGATGACAAAACTCAACATTTGTGTATGTATTTTTGTTTCTCTTTGTAGGAGCGGTTGATCAATTTAGTTGTTGGGTTTGCCACGTCCTTCGTTGTTTTCTTGACGATGATCAGTGCCTTCGTGTTTGATAGAAATTCCAGCAAAGCATTAAACGTGACGTTTGCCTTCATTATTGTAATGATTTGCGGCTCACATTTACTGCTGGTAAGTTGAATTTCATATTTCATAATCAGAGTGAACAGATAAAATTAACGATAAGGATGAGTTCGAATAAATTTCTATGTATACGAAAGAAAGGAATAGAAGTGATTTTTTCCCCTCTTGATTAAGGCGTAATACCAATAGGTTTGCTTGCTTGCCGGCTTTTACGTTATTTAACGGTGTAGATCACCCCCGCCATCTTGGTACGCACTTTCCATTAATTTACATGGGAATTGTTTTACTCGTCTTATATCTTTCAGGAGCATATTTTTAACTTCTATTTTCACCCAGTTTATCGTCATGTTCTCTTTTACTCATGCTATTTTATAGAAATGCAATATTTTACACACGAACAGTATAATTTCCCGCTAACATATTGTGATTTACATAGCAAACTATTAATAATACATTATACTTTTATATTTGAAGAAACTTCACAAACCAAAACTCTACAAGAGTCAAAATAACTACAAAGACAAATTTCGTGAAAACGGAACTTGAATATTCTACTTCTGAGACACATAAGATGAGTAAAACGATTCCCATGTAAATCAATGGAAAAGTCATACCAAGATGGCGGGGGTGATCTACACCGTTAAGTATGAATATAGGTGAACAGAATATAGCTTTCATTGACGTTGAGAAAGTACTAATAGTAACCTGACACTTGTATTCAAACACCCTGCTTTTGGGTCAGAAAGTGTGTGGATACACCACGAAATTATGCTTACAATGGACCCAAAATGTAGTGGTACGTATTACTGAAGTACTAAATAGATAATGGCTGTAAAACTTATTTTCTGTTCATCTGCTTTTGTTCACGTGATCGAAATTAAACGAGAAAAGCGGAACAACCTGTTGGTATTAGCAGTTATGCTTACAATTGATCCAAAGGCATTGGTACTCATTACTGACGTACCAAATAGTTAGTGGCTGTAAAACTTATTTTCTGTTTACCTACTTTACCTGCGTTTATATTCGAATGATCGACATAAAAAAAGACGATAAATCCTATTGGTATTATGCTTTCAATCTACGAAGTTTATGCAAATACATGCAACATAAATCGTACCAACACGCGAAAGAATTAAAGGAAACAATTGAAACTCGTAACAAGTTTCAAAACTTAATATACATGGTAATAAGGAAATCGTCGCAAATTTTTACAATACCGCCTAAGTCGCAGAATGTAAATTTTACAGGAGAAAGAGAAAACCGCGCCAAATTTGAATTGAAGTCTGGTATACGCGATACTACTATTTTGTCGATCGTACACCACTATCTGTTGGAGAAACGAAGAACTACTTCGGGGATAGCTGCCTTGACAGAATGCGAATCGAAACATGCGCTCCAAGTGACTGTTAGGCGGTATTGTAAAATTGGCAATGAAATAAAACTTCAAGTAGATAGGTGCGGCTGTTCGATAAGCTTATCAGTAAATTAGTTTTCTGAATGGGTAGGTCTCAGGAAAATTTTAACTGAGGGAAGATAAGTAAGAATCAATAAGGGGGGAAAGGTTCGTTCTGTGGTTGGGAAATAGGCAAGTCGAGAAAAATGCAAGTCATACGAACTTCCGTAGGAAGTGAAAGTTGTCAGGAAGGAAGCGAGGGTAAATAAGGCACCAAAGAAGAAGGAAGCGAGTGTAAATAGGGCACTAAAGAAGAAGGAAGCGAGTGTAAATAGGGCATCAAAGAAGAAGGAAGCGAGTGTAAATAGGGCATCAAAGAAGAAGCTAAGAGGTGGTAGAATTTGAGAAAAAATCGAGGCGAACTCAACTACTCGCATATACTACTACACAATCCTATTTTGGGATCCAAATTTGGATTTTAATTTCTTCGTTTATCTTATACACGTGGTTCTTGAAGCTAGTCCAGAAAATCATGTGTGTGCCTCTACGCGGACAGTAAATTTACCGATATATCTGATAAAATGCAATATCGTATCCGCAATAAGTAGCAAGTTGTCATAAGTTGTATTATGAATTGATTTCAACATAATACCTTACGTCGATTACACGCAAGCTTATAAATTATACCTACCAGCAGTATCAAAGTTTCCTTGATATTATCAAGTAAAATGTGTATTTTTGTGGGGTAGAAAGGAGGAAAAGTAAGACGTAAGTTCTCTTGGTATTCACAGAAATGATCCATTATGTTCTTATTTTCAATTGCTATCCCCAGCTGTTTGCATATTCGTAACTGCCAACAGAATTGCGACAAATACGAGGCACTAAAAAATCACAGGTGTCACAGAAAACTTTTCGCATCTTTTACAAACCTCAATTTATAGACGAAAATTTCGATAAAAAAAAGTGCGTAATATACGCGAGCAAATACCGTAATTCTTAGTAAGCAGCTAGTAAGAGAGATGATTAGAAGTTTAAAAGTAATGGCACGGAAGTGTTAGTTGAAGTAGTACAAGGTTTGACAATAAAGTTCCAGGACTGCTGCTGGTATACGGAAAGAAAGACACTGCAGCAAGCTGTGGTCGCAATTATTCAAGGCAATCTCCCTTTCTCCTCGATGCACAGTTTTGAACGCTCCATCAGATGTTCTAAACTGTTTCTAAGTCATTTACCGTAATACTGTTAAGTTTGTCTGTGACGGTTTTTCTGATTTCGTCAACATTCATGAAGCGTCGTCATTTCAGTGCCATTTTCAGTGTAAGGAACAGAGGAAAGTGGTGGGAGCCAAGTCCGGGAAGTAGGGTGAATACTTGAGCCTGGGACCCGTACAATTGGCTAAAAAGTGCCTCACTGAAAATGGTGAGTGTGCCGGTGCGTTATCATGCAGGAGGACCCAGCTGCCATGTTCTCGCAGGTGTGACCTCACAGAGTGAATTCTTTTCAGCAGGTGATCGATAACATCCAGATAGAAGGTATTGTTAACTGTTGCACTCAGGAAACCACTCCTTATGAATAGTGGTGCTGCTACTGTTGAAAAGCGTGATTAGCGTTGACTTGATTTTCGTCTTCTGGAGGCACCTTCTTGGGAGTCTGTGAACTACGTGCCCCCTTCTCCATGCTTTGCCTATTTGATGATGGATCGTATTGAAAGCACCAAGGCTCATCGCCTGTTACAATGCGATCCAGCATTGACAGGTCCGACTCCACGGCCTCAATGAACGCCTTGTACCTGTCACTCTCTTCCATGCGGGATTCTATGACAGCGGGAACCTTTTGATTATCGATCTTCAGAATTGGACAGATCTTCACTTTCTCAAATCTTTACGTCCTTCAAGAGAGGAAAGACTTAGTTGCAATTCGACATGTACAAGAAATTTTTGTCATTAATATTAACAGGATTACAGCAGCTGTTCTGGAACTTTATTGTCAAACCTTGTAGTAACAAGGTAATGATCGAAATAAGATAATTAATTACATACGTTATTTGCGACCATTGGAGTATGGTGGGGATGTCTTTAAAAGGTGTAAAGTAAATCGAGCTGTAATAGGGAAGAGTCACATTGATTGTTGATTTTGGGTGCCTCATCGTGCAGGTTTCAAGAACAATCTGAAATGCTGCAGAATCTAAGATGGAAGTTGAAAAGTGTAGGACGGTGAAAAAGTGCTTGAAAGTGGAGCACTTATTTGGGGCGAAGGGCCAAAGAGGGATGAATTCGGTTCTCTTCACAAAGAAATGATTAACAAGTTGTCTGGACTGATATTTAAAAAAAGAAAAAGTATGAAGATTCGCATTTGTTTGAAACCCAAAATTTAATGTAAATCTTAATATTACTTTCCAAAGTCGTCGCAGGAAGAACGGTGAGTCCAAGTGGGCAATATGCGACCCTCAGACCGCATGTTGTTCAGGCCTGGTGTAGGCAATAGTTTCGAGTACCTTATGAAGCAGAATCCTGAACGCCGAGATTACTTACGACTTGACTGAATGATGTTCATAAAACAAGATATTTGAAAAAATAAAGTTAATATGTGCTGAAACTATGTGAAAACTGAAACATTGTCATTCGAATCAGACGAGCATGAATCATTTGTTACACTTCACATTATAATTCCATTGTTACCTTTATCAAAATGAGAAATTCAGTTAAAACATATTACATTGTACACTGATGTTCGGGGGAAAAAATAAGATTAATTTAATCCCACTATTTTCCTTTAGTGGTAAATATGTTTGATAAAGTCTGATTCTAGACATTTTCCCCCTTCCTTCATAGAAATTCTAATTTGTAGTTTCGTTTACTGGATTCCGCTTCCCTTATGAAACAGAAATGTTTGGGTAACGTTAGAATCAACTGATAAATTACACAAAGTTCGTTAAGTTTATTCCTTCCGTGATATATTATTGAGGGTTGTATGTATTAGTCATTGAAATATGAAAATATATTTGATAGATTCGAAAGAAATTTATTTCGCTCCTAAGGTAAAATATTAATACATGATTGTTTACAGTTCGATGTGAATATTTTGTTTCTATATAGTAAGAACTAAAGTATACTTCAATATAAGCTATAATATAATATTAATGTAAGGTAATATAAGATAAGATAATACAAGATATATATAATATAATATAATATATGTTAGTCAAGTTTCAAACTAATATAACATTGTTAAGAAGATATATCGGTGCATATAGACACACATTTTAGTGTGTGTCTATATATACAAGACAAAAACATATATGTTGTTCAGTTAGTGTTTCAAGTGGAGAGGAGAACCTAACGGTAATAATTTCTTGCAACATTTTACACAAAAACTTTCGTATACAACACACAATAAATTGAATATTTGAACAACAACATTGTTAATGGACTGCCCTAATTATTGTCTTGTTCTTGTTGGTGTATGTTGAGAGCTTAATAATGCTGTTTTTATACTACAAATTTGAAATACTTCTTTGTTACAAGATAAATTTGAGGGAAAATGTTACAGTTGTACCTAAAATGCAGGTGAGAACATTGACATGATAAAGATTACGTGCAAACAACGAAATATATACCTCATATATTTTTTTTTTTTTTTCAAATTAAACATTTAAGTACAAAAATAGAAGGTATAAAGTAACTTCAGAATGTTATTAGTTTGATCATTTAAAAAGGACTTCCATTAAAATGAAATTGACACGAATGTAACAACACACACACGCTAATATTCTGTAATCGACGGTTTTGTAAATTTTAAGTACAAATTAAACTTTCAGAGCCTAATATTTAACATACCAAAGTTGCGGCTGCTTATTGTACACACATCTTGGTGAACGGAAGATCAGAGCGACGTGTGCATTTGTAAATTGTTTTCATTTCATAATAATGCTGTGGTTCTATTTCCAAAAAAAAAAAATTGACTTACACTTATATAAATGACTTTGACAACTGTACGCCTTTGTCTTCTATGAAGATATTTGTCCGAAAATAACTTAATAGCCCGACGACAGATTACATTGCTGTTCAGTCTGCGCTAGAGTAATTTATAATATTCTATTGGCCATCTTCTGGATATGGTCCACCGTAAACATGGTCGCTATTAAAAAGTAAAGCTACTTGCGTTTTCTGTTAGAAAATGTTGTTTTTTGACTTAGTCTGTGTGTCTTACGTGTGCGAGCTGACTACGAGTTAAAATTCAGCGTTGACTTAGTCTGTGTGTCTTACGTGTGCGAGCTGACTACGAGTTAAAATTCAGCGTTAAATGTAAGCATATTGCATGCACTTTCGCAATAAAGACTTGTTTCGAAAGGACAGATCTTGTTTTTAGTGAAGATTTATTTTCATAAACATGTCTCAACTGTATTCTGTAAAATCTGTAATGCAAAACGGAAAATAACATATTTGTCTGCTTAATATAGGGTGGTCCACGGGAATCTGACGTTTTTAAATTGAAAGTAAGGCCATGAAATACAACTCAACTATGTATTTATTAGTAGGAAATATAACAACTATGTATTTATTTTACAAAACAGTAGGAAATATAAATCAGCTATGTATTAATTTTACTGAACAATTTGATATATAATGCCATTTATTGTGATAGTGCCGTTTTCCTTTTCGGCCTCTTAGTTTTCGAATAACAGATTTTAAAGAACACGAAATTCTCCGCGGGGTCTGACGATTTTTCAACATAGACAACACTACTTTTTCAGTAGTGTAGGTTGGCAATTCTGCCATTTAGCTTGAAAGTGGATCTAACGTATTGCGCGCTATCGTAACAGATGCTACTTTAAGTTACAATGGAGCAGTGAACTGTTGTGTATCGTGTCTTCGTGGTGGAAATATTTATCAAGAATGCTGAGTCAGTTGTGATTACACAGCAATATTTCCATATTTCACTTTATGGTGCTTTTCTTTTACTTCATGGCGCTTTTTCTTGCCGGAAGACAATAAAATTGTCCTGCGATCGATCTTGAGAGGGTATGGTTCCACCAGGATGGGAAGAACATGACATACTGGAAGAAAATCTATGACTGTTCTCCAAGTATACGATTACTTTCTCTGGAGTCATCTGAAGTCTCAAGTGAACATTGTTAAAACTAGGATTAACGAAGATCTCTAGGGAACAATTCCAGCTATATCAATCAGCATGGCTAAAATAGCGGTGAAAAGACTATTTGCCAGACAAATGGCAGAGAACATAAAAAAAAGGGGTTGTTCAAAAAGTAAGAGACTGAAGAGAAAAACGACAATGTTAATAAATGACCATGTATACCCTATTTTTTGTAAGATAAATATATATTTGAATTACAGTCCATGATGTTAATTTCAATCTCAAAATCGTCAGATACTCGTGGCCCACCCTACTTATTATTTGGTGATTGGTCACGCTTAAACATAGCATTATAAATCTATCAACAACTCTGATCATTTGCTTACTTGTACAGCTGTGGACAAAAATATTGTCGCATGTCTTGATTGAAAGAATATTTTCCCCAAAATTCACGAAGATGTCCCTCCCGTGTGTGACATCTACTAATGAAAATTAAAATTAGGATTAAATAGTTCCCATTGTGTTACAAAATTATTACTCTCTCCGAGATAAAACGAGGGAACTATACAAATTGGTAGATTTTTGTACTTGGAATATTTTTTTGACGAAAATTTATATTTTTTTTACAAATATCGCCCACGTTTATCTACATATCATGGTAATATTTTCCTCAAACATGCGTCATGTGATTGTGCATGTGTCTGTAAGTCAACAAATTTATGTGATGTTTCAATATATTTATTTTCAAAATAAGAAAAGTCAATTATAGACATGTGACAATACTTTTGTCCATAGCTGTACCATAACAATGACGACTGCTAGAATACCTAGTTTTATAAGGTACCCTAGTCTGCGCAAATAATTAGAGCTTTCTCTGATCTTCTAATTCTATTTTTCTCTCAACTACAGTAATGTAACATATCAGGTTCTCCCCTGGAACCACCTTCCTTTATTTCTATACGTGCATATTCTGTCTACGCTACTTTACAATGTGCATAGGGTAACTTCTAAATCTAATCTTTGGGCAAGTTTCGCATAGCCTTCAGGAGATTTCAACAAATCTCTCTAAGTTTATATATATATATATATGTAAGGTAACTTCTAAATCTAATCTTTGGGCAAGATTCGCATAGCTTTCAGGAGATTTCAACAAATCTCTGCAAGTTTTTTTTTTTAATTTTTATTTTTTGTAATTTTTTTTTTCATATAAGGTAATTTAACTGAAATATGCTTACGGGTTATACAGGTAAATATATTGAATAAATTTTAATTTATATCATGAAATGCACTGTGTCAAATCCTTGATCCACAAGTGCTAAAAGATTTCATTACACTGTAAGATAACTCTTACATATTAAAATATATAACTATATAATACACATAAGGTGCAGAGTCGACTATAATATACTAGTCTTAAGTATCTACACATTAAAAGGAAAAAAGCTCGCATTGCTGTCTGGCGGATCAAAATTATATGCACATAAATACTGATGTTCAGGTATGTTGAAATTAGATGTATATTCTCTCTGTCGAACACCTTGGAAGTCAGCTGCATATGTCTTCATCTCCTGGGTTATCGTCACGGGCATCTTCTCACTACCTATGAGGTATTCTCCGTGTTGAAGCATGGATATATTGTGAGTTGTTTCTTTTGGAGGAATCTTGAGAAAATCTTGTATCACCAGCAGCCAGATAAACATCTGTAAAAAAGAAAAAGAAAAATTTTTTATTTTAGTATGTGATTCTGTCTCTACTGGCATTAATGGTCTATGTTGATCTACACATGCGGGATTTCATTCGTTGTGTCCGCTATTAATTTGTTTTGGAGAAATAAAGAGTAGAATTTGAATGGCCAGGAGGGGGGATTTTGAAACGAGACATTCCAGTTACGAATTTTTATTTTTATTTATGACCTATAGGCATCAAAGACTCAGGATGCAGGAAGGTGTCAGTCAGAGCATAGTTTAATGTATCATCCTGGCATTTTCTTGGTATGACAGATTCCAATTACGAGGATATCTGCTTACCAGTTCTTTGTGTCAATAGGTAAAGAATAAAGCGTTTTGACTTTTATAACGTTTATGAAAGAATTGGGTAATTCTTTAGCAGTGACCGCAGATATATACATATTCAAATTCTAATAAACTGTAGTTAATGGTGCCATATCAAACTGAACTCACTTTTCTTAACTTGTTATTTTAGCATTATGATTTGAGAGACAGACATCTTACCGCAACCAACGTTTCAGTGATATATTACGTAAATATTGTAGAAGATTCGTTCATTAGCAATTACGATCATCGATGTAATTAGTGATCGTTACTCTAGGTTATTACTTGGTTCTGTTCATTCAATGGAATCATGCATGTTCAACATAAGTAAGCAGCGTTAATTGATTAATTTGTCACTAATTTTGAACTTTTTTTTTGTGACGTTTTGTTACGACCCACAGGTTATATGGATTCAATACCAGAGAAGTGCTGCTTTTTGTGTGGTACTGTACTGTGAAGTAACTGATGTTTGTCTCTTTTAGCATATTGTAAGTAGGTTTCACCAGTCTTTGTTAAGAGTTCGAATAGCTTCGGGTCATACCGTATGGATGATGATGGGAGAAAGTGGGAGGAAACGGGAGAACCCCCCGAGAAAGCCCACACACACGATGTTTGTCCACCACAAATTTCACATGAGCTGGGATCAAACCGAGGGTCTCAAGCACTTGAGATGAGCGCTCTACCACTGAGCCACCGCAGCCCAGTAATCGTTATTAAGAATTGACAAATCGTTAATTAGATCTTTGAAACACGTTAAATTAGTAAACTAACAATTCATTGAATCCTTAACGAAGGTTGGTAAAACGAACCCTGTGTGAAGTTAAATTGTAATAAGTGCTTATTCTATTAAATACGGCTACCTTTACTCATCTAGTGTATAGTAAACCTCAGAAGTTTGTAGTCATAGTGCAGTGATTAATCAGTGTGTGTACGTCATTATTTGGAATTCACTAATTATAAAGTCTTCTGTTCTTTTCTCTTTTTTTTAGATATTTTGGTATCGACAAGGAGATGTTGATCCCAAATTCAAGAGACTGATCTATTTCAATGCATTTTGCATTTCAGCGCTTTGCATATGTGCTAATATATATTTTCTGGGTGGTTAATTACCAGAGTGTGCCGCAGAGCATGAGCAAATCAAATCTTTATTATTGTGATATTTCTAAACTGAAACAAAGTATATATGTATTCATTCCAGTTATTTTACAAAATTCCACTAGTGCGATGATATTCATGGGTATACGTTTTAATGTAAAGTTTTAAAATACTGGAAGATTGTTATTGCAAGTCATCAGAGGACCTGATGTGCATTTTTATATTGTTTTTTTTTGTTTTCAATGTTCTTGTTTATTGAACATATTTATGGCTAGAAATAAGTCTTACGTTTCCTTTTAGATTTTTCCATATATAGAGATATGTATTATAAGTATATTCTGTTAACAGCAAAAGTAATCTTTGTCAATATTTAGTTCGTCAAGCAAACGAAAAAAAAAAAAAAAACATTCGTCAATAAAATGTTTAATTCTTCTATTATTGATTGGATCTCAGAAACTGAAATAACATTCCAGTCGCAGTAAAAATGTTTTGTGTATGTTAAAGCAAGGGGAAATAAGTTGAGGAAGATAGAGATCTGTTGTCGATGTCAGTATTACGTAAAGCCAAAAATAAAGAAAAAAAAAATATGAAAGAGTGAACAATGGATTTGTGTGAATGGTTGGATGTGTGTACATGCCATGTGCATCATTACGTGTGTGTGTAAATACCAACATGTCAAGAATTTGAAGTTGTTTATACATTGTTGACTCAAGTATTTCTTTATTATGGTTGTTGGATAACGTTAATATATATATAAAGTTCCTTCAATGCCAGTGTAAAATGCGAATACGATTTGGTCAATTTGCCATTCCAGTGATGCGTTTCAGTATATTAAATTGCCAGTAAAACATCGTTTTTTTTTATATATTCCGTAAAACAACCCGTAAATATATTGTGTGTAGTATAACGTTAGTTGTAAAAAGAAGTGATAAGTTGGTGGTGGGAAAGAATTGTACGTATTTTTATATAGAATTAGAGCAAGCAAGAAAAAAAAAAGGGAGTTTATTTCGTATTTTTTAATTTGTTTTATTACGTTTGAAACTCGCACTGTTGGATATTTTATATGTATCTGTTTGATTATATGAGAATTGTACCAATTTTAGGAGTTTGTACAGGATTATGCACTTTACGTTAGCACGTACAATGAGCGCTGGGATGAAAAGACACTCTCTCTCCCTCACACACACAGTTTCAAAGAAGAGATTTCGATACATGTAGGCCTGAACGCCAGTTAGTGACAGTATCAAAATTCGTAACAAAGATAACATACTGAAAACCGGGAACAAATTCAGGACACGAACGGGATTCTACTTTAAAATCATTGTGATTTCAAAGTAAAAATTATCCTGTATAAAGATATCACTATGAACTTGTCTTGGCCAAAAGTATGACGAGCTATTGGATCTTCGAGAATGAACAAGATATTCTTTCTGTATTTAACTTGTCATTTGTTTTTTGTAAGGGAGTTTATAATAATTCGTTATAGATTAATTTTGGCTTATTCCTCTTAAGATATTCACGAAATTGACTAGGTCTGTTATCGTATGACACCGTGGGCGTGAGATTTAATTCTAAAGCAACGTTTACATTTTTACAAGTGCTTGCATGCATTTCCATGAGCTCAAGCCGGTATCCTCGACTCAGCAGAAAACCAACACAGGTAGTCGTTGCAAGATACTGGAAAACTAATCTCATACCCACATTGTCAGAGGCCATCTTTTCGAACGCCTAGCAACGAGTACTTCACTCGGCTCCCTACTACGTTTCAAAGGCTTGAATTGATTGGAGAAGCTCTTTTAGTGAGCATTTTTGTTTAAAATTTTAACAATTAGCGTTCAGTTCTCAATTTGTAACTCATTGATTGACATATTTTGTGCGAAACTGTATAACGTTTCCAAGCTCTACGGGCGTCATGTTCATAGCTAAAAGAGCTTAACAAATGAATCATTAGTTGGCATGGAATACTGGTGTTCTTTTCGTGCCCGTTTCCTCGTTGTACACTGAGAACATCTTTGCTGACAATTAGTCTCCGGCACTTCGTCCAACTTGTTATTTATTAGTGCTACGGAAACAAATTCCTTCTCCCGTTTCTTTCTTCTCGAAACAGCTCTTTTCAACTGTCGAAAGACGATTTCTAAAGCGGTCTTCACACTTGTACAGCTTGCTGCATGTATTTTCATAAACGCACACTGGTGCCTTTGAACTCCAGCAGCGAGACAGTCTATACAA
The DNA here is from genome assembly GCA_022664845.1 of Lepisma saccharinum. Lineage (NCBI taxonomy): Eukaryota > Metazoa > Arthropoda > Insecta > Zygentoma > Lepismatidae > Lepisma > Lepisma saccharinum. Next base: position 12,179 of record JAGDQP010025121.1, on the reverse strand, counting down.
CAAGCTTAGAAAAGTTGAGCAGAGTCCAACTTTTGCCGTTTTGTTGCAAAGGCTTTACTCCTTGTTGGAATTCAAAGACACAAGCTTGCATTTATATAAATGCATGCAAGAAAACGCACAAATGTAAAGGCCGCTTCATAGTGATTGATTTTTCTGCCTAATATTCTGGGTTCATGTTGAATACAATCTTTACCTGTTCGATGAATAATTGATCGTTGTAACATGATAAGTTGGCGTATGATTCTTCATTTACGCAATATGATTAACATTTTGAGAGATCTGAAGGAGGAGTGTCAGCTATTGCATCACTTCACATAATTTTTCGTACGAGAAATGTAGAGCATCATAAGTTTCTATAGCAAGAGAGGAAAGCTTGAAACTGATTTTACACCGAAGCACATATTCCTGACATTGGAATTTCAAGCTAACCATCAGAGCGATATTCTTGTGAGATTGAAGATAAATCAATCCACAAAATATACGGGAACGAAGTCGCCCGTGATATGAATTGGTTCGATTAATATCCGAATTATTTAGATGTGATTTCGAATACGAATTTTTATGAACATAGATGAGAAATAAAAAAAAATAAAAACACTGCTATTTTGATACTTTCTGAGAAAAGGTTTGCAAGTTTCGAGGCAAGTCTTTGCCAATATGTTAAAAATAAATCTAGACATCTGGTAAATTTAAAAATTTAGTCCACATGTAAATACCATGCAATGGAAATTGTTTCTTCATCATGTGTTTTAAAAACTATAGTGTTGCGTCAATTAACGTTTTACTATGGTAAATTTATTGTAGAACTATTGCAAGAAAACCTAAACAGTAGTGATTGTTATCTAACATATACACACAAAATAAAAGATAATGTATGTTTCATGCTTTTGATCCATGACATATGTCCCAGAGCATTTCGGTAAAATAGATAATAAATAAATAAATATGCATACAGTGTATCCTTCTCACTGTGTTTCTCATTCTGGGCTCTTTCGCACTTAAACCATCAGATTGGTTGTAACATTGAGTTGTATTTCCGCTATCTCTTCTTTGAAACTTTGCCTACTGAGGAATCATTTGGTAGTTCTTGGAAACAGCCGATATGAATTACATTTTGTTTTGTTAGAACATTATGACACTTAATTGTTGAAAAAAAATAAATCCTAAGTACTTATGTTTCTTGCTTTTTTTTGAACAGTTGTAGAAAACTAGTAAACTCATTAAATTGAAATTCGATCGTAAGTTGCATAACTATACTTTTAATCTACAAATTTTATTGTAATGACATAGTAATTTTTGACATATATGGACTTCAGTTTATTTTGCGTAGATTATTATAATATAAAAGGGTTGCGTAGTTTATTATAGTATAAAAGGGCTGATGCAAGTTATTCAAAATTATCGACTAATTAGTCTGAAAAAACAAAAACAAAATGTGAACACGAAATATATAAAGTTGATTTGATACATTGAAAGTACTAGTGAATTAAACAGAAAAGTACTAGGATAGATTTGAATTAAACAGAAACTCTGATCTGATTTTGAAAGAGATTCCTGATCGTAACACTTTTAAAAACGAAGATATTAGGCTGTCTGTGATAATCTGAGTTCCAGTCCGAGTTCCATCGCAATCCGTAGCTTTTATGCCAATGACAGTCATTGTTAATGTTAGCAATAAATTCACAAGAAATAATATTTGCTTTTTAATTTAGCATATTTCATTTGTGAACACTGTATTGACTGTTTCAGTAAACTAGTTTAGTGTAGCACCTTGCATATTTCCTATCTACGTATACCAACAATGTTTATACCTTATTTAACGCTCTCGATCTCAGCCTTTACTGATACTAATACTGTAAGTATCAGACCGAAATGTGGAAATATTTTGCCGTAGCATTTAGTTCGAAACATAGTTAAGAGTGGCTAATCCTAATAGGTGTTGCGTTTAAAGTGAGTGACTTGTTAACAGTAACAGTAGGTCGGTTTTCGTCTTTCAAATAAATTATCAATAAATACATTCGTCTTAAAACAGAATTGTGAGAACGAATTTTAAATTCTATAAACGGTTCTGCTCGGTGATTTCTTAAATCTCTTCAAGTTTTGCAACTTTTCTGTAATCCTTTGTAAAAATTTTGCAACTTCTGTTTAATTCAAGTTCCCATTTCTTATTGTTCATTGTTGTTTTTTTGTTTCTCAGAGAGTTCTACAACGTTTTCTTCGTATGATTAAAGTTAGCAGCATATGTATCATGTTTTGTTTTGTAGAGGTTTGTTTCAATAAGGAAATAAAATCCTTTGAATATATGTAAAATGTCTTAATCAATCTACTACCGTAAGCACAAGAACTATGTATTGCTTTTGTATTATTTTAGTACACTAGAATAACAAAAGACTGTCAAGGAGGTTATTTTCCTTGGACGGGGTTATGATGTAATGGTATACCTTATCTTGTAAATTATCGATGACCTCTTTGATCGTACAATCAACTTGTCCGAACTTTCCGTTTCGCTTTGAATCCTTTCTCAAGGAGTTAGAAAAAGGAGAACTAAAAACATGATCTTAAAACGTAATTGTTTTTGTTTCAGCATCGTCTTTATTGTTCATCTAGTTGCTGAATGGTAGGCTTAATGGCGTGGAATCAATGTTACTAGATTACACAGGTGGAAGGCTACCAGCTCGCATTCTGGTTCCATGCCATTAGAGTAGCTACTTTCCAGATGGATGGACGATACTAAAGCGAAAGTAGAGGAGTTTCAAGTTAACACTTTCCTTTTTTTTTTTCTTAATTCCAAGACGTTCCTTTAATTTTGTGAGAATTGATTCGGTGCGAGCTCGAAAGCTGGAGAAAAAAATCTACTCTATTATGTATGGACCATTTTTGTAGTAACTAGAGACTTCGTTCCATCTGGATTATACGAGTTCAGTGCTTTTAAAATTCACAAACATCCATACCCAAGGCGGAATTCGAACCCGCAATATCGTGGATGGTGGTCCAGTACCCTAGTCCACACACAACGAAGTCGACGAAAGCTAGGAAATATTAATTACAGGAACAAAGAGGTAGTTTACAAGGTAATGGACACTATAAAGAATGTAATTCTATAGAAACTTACATCATTGTTATTTAACTCATTGGGAAATACGAACCACGTTCATTTCTCAGGAAGCTCTTTTGTATTTGTGACTGAGATTTCATCTGTAAAACAACAGGTCACAGTAGTCGTGTGGCCTGAGGCAGAAGACGTTGATTCATAAGTCAACCGATTCTGAGTTTGAATACCGGTTGGAGAATGAATGTTTCTGTTGACACCTTAACAGCTTACTGATTTAGGACGAGATAAAGTCTATTATTAGCCCGTAAATACAGATTACATCTATAAAACACATCAGAACATGTCTAGTGTTCGTGAGCTGTTAACAATAGACGAACGATTGGAGGGGTTCTGCCAAAATATAAAAAAGAGAGAATGTCATAAACTTAATTGTTCCGTACACGGAAGCTGCTAGAGTACTTGATTGAAAGACATAAATGGGGATAGACCCAATATATATATTGATTACGTATTATATACAAAAGATGGAAGATATATACACAATTACGTTTGTATTTACAATGCCGCCCACACACATACACATACACACACCGATTATAGACGAGACTCGCTTGTTACAGCACTCAAAGGTCACTTCTCACTGCCCTTTGTCTGTTCTTTTACTGTCCATTTGCTTCTTCCTTCCAACCCCTTCCTCTACCCTCTTTCTGCTCTGGTTTTCTGTAGCAGGACGAGGGTGACATGAGACCACACACACACATATATATGGTACCCAAATACTTGCCACACAGTCACAGACCAAAGAAAGAATTTCTTCGGTTGCAGTTTAGTCTTTGAAAGAACCCAAATACAAAATAGACATACACAATATTAGAAAATGATTATAAACACAATTTTAGATCTCCAACATTAATGTATTCATAATTTGAAAGATGTTACGGTAAAGTGAATGATATTGTTACGGATTACCTCCGAGCAATCACATTTCTTACGTCTAATTTACTTGCTTGTTGTTATGTTCCGCTTATTTGGTATTGTCTGTTGTTGTGAGGCCAGAGATCTACAGAACAGAAACAGGCGCCATTTACTTCCGTGCTTATCCGAGATCAGCGGTCGTAAGCACTGGATCACGGGGCTTGGTTCCACTAATTATCTCGTGCTTGTTAATTAAATTCCAGCTGAAAAGTTCTACTGAAATGCCATAGGCACCATGTACGATAAAGGATAGAAGGTAGCAAGCAACAGAGTTTATGATACTACGATATTGCTCAGAATTTTCGAAATCTGTGCTGAATTTTGATTTTTCTGTTTTCTTAATGAATAAATCTACAAGTTTTTTTTTTTTCAATTTAACCAGGCGAATGCCGAGATGCCTGGACTAACTCTCTGGATGCACTACTTTCCCAGTTTCTTTCCCCGGTGAGTGCTCTCGCCAAGGAATGTCATCCCTCAGACTTGAGAAGAGCTTAGGCCTTTTAAATGCTTGTCTCGTCTATAAGTTAAATGGCGTTCATTGAAAATATGATGGATATTTTTGCAGAAAAGGACAGAGCTGAGTTCGTATACAAAATTGGTTAGGCAAGTGTTAAAGTTGAATAATTGTTGTTTATCGTTAACAGTTTGATAGAACAAAAGAAAACATTGCGAACACTCCGCTCCTTTCTTAAAAGTGGTTACAATGTTTCACTCATTCCTCTCATGCTTCATCACGTGATTAAGAAAAAAAAGCCATGGTTTCTTAATGGTAGAGCGCTCAGCTCTTGCTCTTGCACTCTTTGGTTCAATCCCTACTTATGCCATGTGGAATTTGTGATGGACAAACACTGTGTGCGTAGGTTTTCTCGGAACTGTGATTGTTCCCACTTTCTTCATTCCACCAATTCTTTCATCATCCATCCAGCCTGAGCTAAAGTTGCCTAAAGGCCTTAAATATTAAATTCAAATTCAAAATTCAAACGTGATAAAAAAACTTTTAAAACTACCATAAATATGAGTCAGCGGGAGGGTGGAGGAGAATCTTTTTTTTTTTTTTAACGTATCTAAGTAAGCTTTTCTATATTATTTTCGAAATTCAGGATGGTGACACATACTGTTTTCGAAATGACCATTTTGGCCGAGAGGTTAGCGCGCTCGCTTTCTGTGCACGTACGGGTTCAATTCTCGTCAGGGTCCATTGAACGACGTGGTTCGGAACTCACATTACGAAGAATTGTGTGTCCCGTCCTTTGAAGTTCACGAACGTTTTTAGGATATTAATAAATCAATCAGAATAAACATTTTGATACCTATTAATAATTTTTACTTAAACTACAGCTGCATATATTTCTTAAGTTTCTGGATAAGGACTTTTTCCTCTCTGGATTATCATTGAGGCGTAAGCTGCCTTCATTACGTAACTCATTGAAGCAAGTTCTGTGAGAAATGAAGTTAGTGTGTGAAGTTAACGGCCTCGCCTTTAGTGCCTGTCCAGTTGTATGCGACTAGTAAGTCAAATAACTGCAGTGCATCAAAGTGATCTTGCAAATAAAAGTAAGCACAGATCTTTGTAAAACGTGGATACAATTTATGGCAAGTTCCATTGTAGGATATCGCCAAGGTAAGTATTTTTTTTTTCCGCCTTTTCTACAACTGAATCCGTACGTACTTAAATGCTTTTATTTCGTTGAAAAGCTGTGCACTTTTCCGAAGTGCTTTTTACATAGAATACTTTCCCGTTTTAACTATAGTATTTTTCCCACACTGTACTTATAGAAGAAGAAAGGGGAATTAAAGTGATCCGGCTACTTTAAATCAAACTAGTTTTTCACGATTTGCCTGGTATGACAAAGCAAAATGGGAGAAATCTCACTCAGAATAGCCTGCTCTGAGATTTCCTATCATAGCTGATACAGCTATGCACAAAAAGTTTTTACGCATGTCTTTAGAGAATATTTCCCAAATTCGCAACGATATCCTTCTCGCGTGCGACATCTATTAACGGCAATTAAAACTGGGATTAATAACTCCCATAATATCCGTCTGCGGGATAAAATAAGGTAACTATGTAGCTTATGCGATTTCTGGTCTTCGAATTTTTTCGTTGACGGAAATATCTTTTTATATATCGTCCTTGTTTGGTAGCATATCAGGAGAATATTTTCTACACAAGTGAGTCATACGATTGTGCCTAACTCTGCAAATCAACAAATTTATATGGTGTTTGCAATAGAAGAAAATTCAGTTAAAGACATGTGTCAAAACTTTTGTCTATAGGTGTATATTCTGTTCAGAGAACTTTATAAAGTGTCATACCTGTGATATTAGTCCCTTTGAATGACTATGCTGTTCATACTATTGTACATTAAATTGACTCCCAAATTTGGAATGCACAACTCTGGTATGTTCTAACTCATTGTCCGCGTACAATAAAGAAAAAAATGAACATGGGTGCGTCTGTAAGGAGTAGATATTTCCTTCCTTTACCGATAGCATGTATCGTTGTGATCAGGAGAAGGATAAAAGTTCACAGACAACTGTGGCCCCGCAGTCTGGCTAAACTTCAAACCTAAGCGTGGTTCGGAACCCACGTTGATAGTAGGTTTCGTCCTTAGAAGATACCAGCTTGTACGCCGAAAACCTCAACAATCTATGTGTTAAGATCTGTTTCACACCCGTTAGCAGCTTCCTTTTGCCCGGGCTGGGGCCGTCATTATTAAAAAGTTTGTTGGATTTTTTTTTTTTCTCGTGGAGAAAGAAACTTTTACGTTTTCTTAAGATGTTGATAAGCAGAGGGGGAGGGAGAGTGCTATACATATTGTTGCAGTTACTGTAGAGAGGTGGAAAAAAGGTTTGAACACAATATTATTTGTGTGTATGTGTTTGTTCGCGGATAAAAGAAAAGAGAAGTTGCTTAGAAACTCTATGGTAAGCAACGGTGACGTCACGCGGCTGTAAATTATTTTATGTGCTGATAAGCCAGTGATTATAATGCCTCACTCGGTGAACCTTCTGCTCATGCGTCGTAGTTGGCTTTCACATTTCGTGAGCGCTTCCGCGAGCTGTCGTTTGTTCGGTGGAGACTCAAGAGGACGGCCGTTCAGTTGGAGTATCGCGCTAGTTGTTGTTTGTAGTGGTCGATCCGTATTGGTGTTGTGTGTGCTCGCTTTTTATCATGACTGACTGGAGGAGGGAAAGTGAGCAGAATGGTTTCCAGTACAGTGATGAAGTTGCCAAATATGTTGGTTGGCTCAAGATTGGCCAGGGAAGTTTTGGACAAGTGTTTCGAGCTCAAGAAAGAATCGCGGGACACGTGGTGGCGCTGAAAAAAATTCTCAAAGAAAGTGCCCCTGAAGAAGTTGTCAAGAACACTGCACTCAAAGAAGTTGGACTACTGAATAGACTCAATCACACGAACATCGTAGATTTGATTGAAGTTTATAAGAGTGAATCGACGAGAAGAAATGGTGTGTTTTCGGAATATTATTTAGTTCTTGAATTCTGCGATCATGATCTGGCAGGAATCATTTGGAGAAAAGATATCAAGCTCAGTTTGGGAGAAATCAAGGGTGTGATGATGCAAATATTAACTGGGTTATCTTTTATTCACTCGTCAGGCATTATGCACCGTGATTTGAAAACATCAAATATTCTTGTTACTAAAAACGGCGTTGTGAAGATTGCAGATTTTGGACTTGCAAAAGTTCGTAAAGCCCACATGTCAACTCTGCGCACCCGTGTTGGAACATTATGGTATCGTGCTCCCGAATTACTTCTAGGATACAAACACTACGGGATGGCAGTTGACTTATGGAGTGCTGGTTGTATCATGGGAGAAATGTGGTTAAAAAATCCCCTTCTGCAAGCAAGGGACGCACGTTCCCAGTTGGTGCTGATATCGCGTCTGTGTGGTTCCATCAATGCACAAGTATGGCCAAGGGTGATTAGGTTAAGGTTTTCGAAAAAGAATCCCCTTCCTCAAGAATACAAGCGTCAAGTAAAGGAATGCTTTCGCCCGTTTGTAAAGGACCCTCAGACCTTAAAACTATTGGATGCGTTACTGACCGTTAATCCAGAGGAGCGTCTTAGTACCAAAGCGGCGCTACAGCACAAGTTTTTCACCAATTACCCGAAACCCAAGGAACTTACGGGCCTGCTGGCTCAGAATAAGCAGAGCATGTTTTCATATTTCAGCGATGTTCGCTGGACAGGAGGATTATTTCCTTCTCAATGCAAGAAGAAGCCACGCAACGTTGAATGAGCGCTTCAAGATGGAGTTTTGTTGTTATTGACCTTCTTTCAACACATTGTTAGTATTATTACTGACTTGGAGAATGCAGTGAGAATACACCGAACTTGGAACTAAAACAAGCGAGTGACGATAATGGGACCAAACAAATCAGATACATGATGTGCTGTGAAGTGTCAACTAACCAGTTTTCAAAAACCGTGTTATTATTACATTTAACTGCTATTTTTGTTGTTAGTGCGCTATGAGAATTTTGAAGAAGAAAAGATAATAGTGTTTATATACATTATTTCATAAAAGACCGCAAAAAAATATGTTTAATTTTCTTCGATTCTAGTCAAAAGATCCGAATAGGTTCATCTCAGTGCGATTCATAAGATCAAGACATTCATTGCAGGTTAGTCTTAATTTCTAATAAGGGGGAAAAAGAAAGCACCTGAAACTTGAAGTAGTAAATTATTCAGTTTTAATTTTTAAAAAATGCCACTATCATTTGTGACATTGGCTGTACACAATATTAGTGATCTCTTTATTATTTCGCATTAAACGGTCATATGTATCTTTATTATGTTGTAAAGTAAACATTATTAAGTTCTTGTGATGATGCATGTGGTACAAGTTCAAATGAAAAGTTCTTGTGTACAATTCTCTCACGAATCCTTCGACATTGACTTTTAAAAGATTACATTTGATTTGATTTGTGGTATTTCGATATTTAAGGTTCAGGCCGATGGGAATGAAATATTCTTATCTAAAACCCTTCTATAGATTTTGGTGATTTGGTTTCAAATTGTACAGACCATAAGAAATTGAACTAGCATTTGACTCTAGTCGTCGCGTAGGACATTTTAATGGATATTATTTTCATTTTAGTTTGGTTTATCTATCATGTTTTCACTATTTCACTTTTTTTTTTTTCCTTAAAAAATTGACATGATGTGGCAGAAATAAATTGGAACCTTGTTTGGTTGATATAAGTTTAATTAAAAAAAAAAAATGTCTAAATTTCTTCTACAGATCCTGTTAATATAATTTTAAAAGGTAAATACCAAAATAAATTAAGCGTCCGTTATAGCGCCGGTACATTTTAGTTAACTTGATTTTAAACTTTTGTTTGTCCATATAAATAATGTATTATTCTTTCACAACAACTATATATACCGTATTTATGCGAATCTAAGACTCCCTCGAATGTAAGACGTACCCAGAATATATGTTGGCGAAAATAAAAAAAAAACTCTCTCAAGTATAAGATTAAAATTTGTTTAAAAAAAAGTACTGCGTTAATTTTTAACAATGAAAAAAAATACTACTAAGATGAGAAAACAAAGAATAAAATCTGAACTTACTGAGAAGAATTGATTCATTTCGGCGTTGGAATTTATTCATGTGCGTCTGCTAATACTTTTTTTTTTCTTCAGTGAAATTACAACACTTGCTTCCGTTATATAGTTTTATAGCCGTCCATTTATATGATATGTACACACATACACATAAAATCATTCAACAATTACGGTATTTAAACTTGTTTCTTTCTTCTGTTTTTGCACTCGCAAAAACAACACTTAACGTCATTACTCGTCGTAATCTGGGTCCTCATCGGCGTCACGATCTTGAAGTACACATTCTTTACAGAACCGTGACTAACGGCGATAGCAATCATTGGCAAAACCCAATCATTTTCTACTTTTAAGCGGACTCTTATCGACAGCACAAAATGTAGGCCTAAACTTGCCAAAACTCTATAATCGAATCGACGCATCTTGATTTTGGGGGAGAAAAAAATTCGTAAAAAGTGCGTCTTAGATTCGCGTAAGTACTGTATATATATATATTCAATTTTGAAATGACATGGCAGAAAAAAATTGAAAATTTGTGTGGCACATAGAAGTTTAATTTTAAAAATATAGATATTGTCTAAATTATTCTACGGAGCGTGCTAATTTAGTTTCGAAAGGTGAATAGCAAAAGAAATTAAGTTTCCGTCTAAGGTGTAAGAACATTTTAATGAACTTGATTTTAATTCTTTGTCCATAAAAACAATGTTCACAAAACTTTTTTTTTTTTTTTTTTTTTTTTTTAATTTGAGAACTAACATGGAACTTAATTTCCTTGTAATGCATATGATACATGTCTAGTTGAAAACTTACTGTCTACATTTACGTACTGAAGTTGGAAATTTGGTTTTAGGAAGTGAACATAAAAAAAAAAAAAAAAAAA
>JAGDQP010025120.1:0-27217 GCA_022664845.1 Lepisma saccharinum | reverse complement strand
ACAATACATACAGACAAAATGAAACACATATACTTAATTTTACATTTTCCTCGCTTTTGAACTTGGTTATTCATAGGTATTGAGCTCGTTGGCAGAATGGAGTAGGGGAAACGCGGTGGACATTGTAGATCGAAAGCAAACTAACGTGGGTTCAAATCCTGTTCAAGCCAAAGATTTTTTTACAAAGCAATCGTGAATAATCTAATCATCTCTTCTCATACAAAACGGAGAATATTTCCGACTGTGGAGTGGAGCAACTGATTCACTATAGCAAGGAAGACGCTTTGCGAATGTTGGTTGGGAAAGTTCAAATCAAGTCTCAGGGGGTTACGAGGAAAGTTAACAACACGTCATTGATCAGAAATATGCACTTTTCATGTTATTATTCATAGAAAGAAACTCCTATAACATTTGTTAAACAAGTTTTGGGTACAGCCAAGTGTCGAGTATCGCTAGCGTGCGGGACTTCTAATTTGAAAACCTGGGTTCGATTCCCCACCAGCCAGTTTCTTTTTCGCATACACTGAAGTATTCAAACAGATTTATCTGCAGGTTATGGAGAACCTACGAAGCATCACTGGTCAGAATCCGAGTAAACAGTGCGTGTGCTGTTTAGCATAATGATAATGTAATTTTCATGTTTTTCATTGGTCTCTTTCTCTTCCTCTCTTTGTTGCTCTATTGTTATCATATCTTTGCTGCGTCTTTCTCTTCTTCTTCTCTCTATCTATTTATCTTTATTTTCCTCTTACTTTACACACACTCTCTCCTTTTGTGCGTCTTCCAGAGCCAATTTCGGGCCACTTTCGATGACCCGGTAACCCGATTGACCCGGTCTGGAAACCCTATTTAACTGGGAATTTCGGAGTCGTATTTTTCTTGTTCTCGGGGTCACATCTTCGGTCTTGGTCACCCCTTAAAGAAGCATTGTTCAAACGGAATGAAATAATTAAAATCTCTCCTTCATCCTACGGGTTATCAAGTATAAATCGAATCAATGGGTCAGCATGGCCTACAGTATCTAATGCTTTTTTTTTACAATCAGTGATTCTGCTAGACCCCGGCTCCTGTAGGGGATGTCAGCCCAAATCCTCGAGACTACCCCCAACTTCAACATATTGTGGACAAACGTTGATAGAAACTGCAAAATTCTACGTCCACCCTCCCAATTTTGACTTTACGCCCCCAATCTGAAAATCTTCGCAGCATCTTTTATTACAAAGTATTCCGAACCAGTATGTTTAACAAACACCACCGAATTTGCAGACTAACCCCGCGCAAACAAACAATGTGTGTTACACATTTGACATTATCCTAGATGTGTATAAAAACTCTGGAGTTTCACTGGAAATCGTAAGTATTTAATCTGACCACTAAGTTTGGTCTCCATTTTGAAAGTGATTTAATGAATTTTTGAAGCACCCTTTATATATTCGAATAACCCTGCAAAAATATAAATTCACTTTTCTCTTGCTGTTAGATTTGATTTGTGGGAACTGAACTTAATATTTTTTACTACGTTTAAATTCCATATTTTTTATCTGTACTTCTTCTTCTTCTATTTCCCCTCCTCTCTTTCTCACTCTCTCTCTCTTATTTCTCTGCCTCTGTCTTACAGACATCCATCGGTTTCAATGTTTCATTGTATGTTTAAATTTCTCCCTTGATCAACTTATGTATATTGATTCGTCTTGCTTTCATTTTACCGATACTAATACATGTCTATTTGATTTTAGTATGAGCGAGACGAAGGAAGGAGAAAGAGGGGGTCTGTTTACTGGAAACGATTATGGGATAAGAAGGTGCCATTTGGGTTACCTAGCTGCACGGCAGTCGCTGTCGCAATATTTTTGATGCGAAGTGTACCATCCTGCGAAGTGTATATGCCTGGCGTGACTGAGGAAAACACTGGGAAAACCTAAGTCAGGACAGTCAGCCGCTGGTACCGAACCGAGGTCCTCCCGAATACGAAACCAACGTTCTACCAAGTAAAGTACGGTGCTCGGAAGAAAGCATACTCGTTTCGATTTTTATCACATGCACGCACACACAATATCATAGGCACGCCCATACAAAATAACGTAAATAACAACATAATATCAGAAATTATCGAGCATAAATATCGTGCATCGTGCCCTATTTTTAAGAACTGATAGAAACAGACCTTTTCTCTTGTTTTTCATGCATAACGTTAGTGTTCTATGGAATTCATTAAGAAAGAAAAAAGAAAGAAACCATGGGTTTTAAAGTTCATTTTTGTTTCTCCATGTTCGGTAAGGATCTTTTCTATTGGACAATTTGAATTAAACTTTTCAGTACCCTTCAACTAGTGGCCCATCTAAAATAAAAATGGCGTTAGGTTTCCTATTTTATTGTTTGAAATGGGACTCTCTTAAGTTTTTCATTATTTGCTACATACTACAAGAAATCATAAATATATTTTTCAGAACCCAGGACATGTGATAATGTTTTCTGTTAAAGAAAAGAAAATTCCAACCCTTGCTCGCTCACTCACACTCTCTCAGAATCACACACCGCCGACTCAACGTTAGTTGGGTGGCCTATCTTGTTGGCTTAGAGAAAAATCGTGTATAACAAAGTCATGTGAACATAATTTTGGCCATGATAGTACAACAGACCTAGATACTTCCGTATTACTTTCTAGCTCTTTGTCTTTGTATTTCAAGGAAGTGGGTGAGAGATGTTTTGTCTTACTTTTAACAAAATTCCAAAATTGCTTCGGGTCTTTATTAATACTATATTCTGAGCTTTCAATGAAAAATGTATATGCTAATGAAATTTCTGATTTTAGCTCTTTACGTTATATGTGAAATTTATCTCGATGAAAAGCAACGTCTACAGCAGTTTTCATTTTCCTATGATGATATGTCTTAAATTTAATCTTTAGAATTATATTATAAGTGAACCAAGACGGATATTTATTACTATTACATTTCTTACGGGGAACACATAGGATCATAGTAGTGTAAATCATCTCATAGAATTGCTCTAATGTTTCATTTACGTCACTCAAATGGGAAAGTTGGTTACAGTCTAGTCTCGACAATTCTGTATACATTTGTTCGAAATTAGAGTTCCTAAAATTAAACCCAGTAATGTTGTTCTCTAGTTTCTCTTTTTTCGATTGATTACGTGGAAAGGAACAAAGTAATGCCGGTTGGTGTCTATCTTCAGGAACAAGGGGGTATTCTTCTCTAACTACAGTGATGTCATTAATGTTTGTTAATACTAGATCTAATGTGCGACCATTGACATTACGGATATTATTAAATGATTCTAAATTGAATAATGACATGAAATTATACAAATTACAACACTTCTTTGTTGTGTGTAAAAGGTCAAAATTGGAATGAAGTATTTGAGGTATGTTAAAATCCCCAAGACAGAGTATAGTGCTTCCTACTGGACAATTACTCTCAATAAATTCAAAAAATAATATACTCGAGTCTGGTGGAATGCATACAGCACAAACATATAATGATAACATCTTTATAGTAAGCTTAGTTATATTGCATTCAAAATAACTATCAATAGAGTTTACATAATACATGTTATGTTTTTACAATACAACTGTGAATGGGCATTTCAATATATAGCTCTGATTGGTTAAAATAATCATACGGTGCTAAGATTTGATATCTCTCTGTAGTTGTTATATCCTGCAAGATTTGATTACCCGTCTACCGGTAACACCAAACGTTTAACATTCATGCACTAAAGAGTTTATTTTACTATGTTTTTAAACATTTAATATAGTTTCAAATTAATATACAAAAATGAAATTAGTTGCAAATAATAAAACTATATGAAAACAATGTAAATTTCTTCAAAACTAGCCGTAACTCAAAACATTCTTTCACCTCGAAAAGATCAACTCTTTTTGCTTCGATTTATCGGGCACCAAATAATTCGTTAATGTTACATAAACAGTGTTATATGAAGTTTTAAGTAGCTTATTATAAGCCTAACATCAATAAAATTATTTTTCCGATGAAAATCTAAATGTGTTCAAGTTAGTAATTACAGAAATATGTTTCCACATGTAAAATTGTACATGGTTTGCAAAATACAGGTTAATCAGAATGAATAAACAGTTCAGATATCAGGAACTAGCTCACTTATTGAAATTGTAGAGCAACTGTAGCGCTGTGGTTTGTCTAGCACCTACGTTTCTATGAATATACAATACATGAATAGCTCCTCTCTGCACGTATCAATCTGTAGCCCTATAAATATAGGATGTATCGAAAGTCAGTAGCTATCTCAGGAAATAGCAACAGCACGAAGAAAATATCTGGGCTTCAGGTTTGGGTTCAGACACATTGATTTATGACGACATTTTAATCTTGTAAGGCTAGAAAGATCCTTTATAGTAGTTCTTGCACTATGTTCTCGGCCTATATAGCACCCTATTGTCCAAACAAAGAAGATAAAAAGAAACTAACTTCAGATTTGAGTATAGGTACCATGTTGAAAGAACCCTTACCATATTAAATTCGAGAAGGTAAATCATGGTATATGAAGCTAGATCTGAGGTCAGTTTCTCTTCATGTACTTTTGAATAGGGGCTAATGTGCCGTATGAACTGAGTGCATGAAGTGCAAAATTACTTTAAAAAAAGGTTACAGCTCTACCAGATTAAAATGCTCTGACAAACCATGACATCTAAGCCCAAATTTGAAATCAGTTTGTCTTTATCTGTTTTCGTAGTGTCTCTTAAACTCTGGTTTTATATAGTTCAAAACTACCGTAAAAGTAAGGTTCTAGCCTTACACTGAACGCAAATCTGAAGTATCTATTCTTCGAGCTCCCGCTATTTTCCGAAATAGGTAGTGAATTTTGATATTATCTGTGCACAGAAAAACTATAGAAAACTTAAAATTAGGTAAATATACCTTTAAATTTTGTGTTAAACTCTTTTGATTTTAAACCTTACATAAACTACTAATGAGAAGTAATCATTACGATTCGATTTTGGTTTGTAAATTGGGAAGCATGAAAGAAGCTATTAGGACTGCACAAGTAGACTGATAAACCTATTAATATTCTGTAAAAACATTTACCTAGACAGGGATTCCGCCAGGATTTTCAGTTCGAGGGGGGGTGTAAAGTCAATATTAGGAGGGTGTATGTGGAGTTTTGCACAGCTTCTGTCGTTTTATGACCATAAAAATTAAGTTTGGAGGAACTTTCGAGGATTGGGGTTGACACTTCCACAGGGGATCTGGCGGAATCACTGTACCTAGAGATATTACTACTATATGAATTACGTGTAACCCGTTTCACATCGGCTTAAATCCTAAATTCTTAAGACGTTTGAACAAGCATCATATCCTTAAACATGCAAAGTTTGATTCCCTCTATTAAAAAGAAATATCTGACATGTAACACAAAATCCAACTCTTTTATCGCTGTCTATTGTAACACTTACAAATGGCATGGTCGATATATAAATTGTGATTGAGCGTTTACTTAGTATGGACAGATCTTAACTGCCTCATGATACCATGTTAGATAGAGGACCGCGGTGGATCAGTGGCAGAGTTCTCACGTGTGGTATATGGACTGCCGGCTTGTGCCACATGGGCTTTGTGGTGGACAAACACCGTGTGCGTGGATTGTCCCGTTTGCTCCTACTTGCTCCATTTCATATTATCTTCCATTCGGCCTGAGCCGAAGTTGACAAAAGCCCTAAAATAAATTCAAATTCAAATATCATACTAGTATTAGAAGACGTTTTGAAACAACGATTTCTGGTAATGGAAACCCTCTTCTTTGTTCATTCACACGACCAAGATGAAAAATCTTGTTGTTTTTTTTACCATCATTTGGAGTTGGACTACAACTACATCTCCCTCTCTTCTTTTGTTTTCCACATTCGCCATCATTGTAACTGAAAATAGAGGAAGCTTCGCTCAACCTTCTGTCAACATAGATCACAAAATTTTCTGACATTTTGAAGGAAATTCAACTGTAAAATTACTTTCATTAAAACAATACTAGATACTTTTTCAATACTCTTAAAGAATATCTTTGTCTATATGAGCTAGAATTTTGAATAAAAATATTTTTTCCCTGAATAATAAAAGATAAGTGCACTAATTTGGGAAAAAAGTTCACTTATAATGGATTTCCTCTTCGACCGTTGAGGCAAAATATGTTATGTCAATTATTCATATGTTATTTATCGTTTTTTCATGAAAACATATGAAGAGTGCGGAGAGGGGACAATCAAAGTCACATTTTAAAAGTTGTGTGAAAAAACACATTTTAAGCTGTAAGCACTTGAATTTAAATTTACTTTTGATCCTCTAGCGCATTAGCGGTCTACTTACGCCAAACTGCTTAAAGGCCAAAAGCAAATGTAAATTCAAGTGCTTACACCTTAAAATGCGTTTTTTTTACAATTTTCAAAATGTTACTTTGATTGTTTTCCCCTGTACTCTTCATGTAGAAAATGAATCTCAAAATTTGTGGGTAAGTATTTCATTTTCCATTCGTTCTACCCATTGTCGAAAATAATTTCTATACATTTTGTGTATTAGTCCAACTGTAATTAAAAAACAAGTATACCCCATACCCATAACCATGCCTTTCAAATAATTAGAAAAAAGAGCATTTTTGTCTATCAAGCAAAATGATGATGTATCCTGTCAAATATCTCTTCCACAAACACCCTGTTAAATAGCGTATCATCTATACTTCGGTGTCCTCTATATTTGCTCTATACTTTGCAAATTGTTGTACGCACACAAAAAGTTTATTTTCTTAGACAAATTATAATTCAGACAAGGTTCGTAGCGTAATATAAAATTAAAATATTTTGTCACTAAACACCGCTAATCCAAACACTTTTTCAAGATTACATTGTAATATTACATACGTCCAATGGTTTAATCAAACAGCACTTTATGTAACGGCATTATTTGACCTTAACCAAAAGTTAAGTTTGGTGCCGGGTAGATGACAGTGAAAACTGTTGTACCTTTGAGGTGAACGACTTTTTAAAATTACGTTTAATTTTGAAGAAATATCAATTGATTTTATAGACTTATTACTTACAACTAATGCTGTGTTTATATGCTGTTTCAAAAACGTCTTAAACGTTTAAGTAAGATTAAGTATTTCATACAAGAATACGTACTAAAGAATTTACGGAGTTTCTTCTGGTTATATTTTATGTAGTTAGATGAATAATCAAATCTTAGCACCGTAGGAAAATTTTAACCAACCAATATTGAAATAACCATTCACAGTTGTACTGTAAAAGGTAAACTTGCTGCCGGTTGTTGGTCGTAAGGAGCCTTCGTTCACAGAGAAAAATAATTGGCTGAAAACGTGATCATGCGGTGTGGTTAATTTTTAGAAACCAAATTGGGTTGGTGGGGAACGATGGATAGTCACTTTCAACCCAACTGCATTAACCGTTTGGTCACCAAAGTGACGATATGTAACTTTTGAAAATTTTAAACCAACGCTTGGGTCATAACCGGTTATCGAAAAGTATCATTATGCGTGAAACATATAGTCTAAAGGTAACTGATTTACGTTGACAATTTAGTACTGCAAAAATTACAACACAATGTTGGTATTTACTCTCTATTTAGTCAAAATTATACAGGATTATATGTTGACAGCGCACGATTACTATAACAACATGATCACCGGTCCAAGCGGAAGACTACAGACGAAGAAAATAGCACCGAAACAACAAACATGGCAGGATACGGAACAGAAAATCCGCAGATAACGTGAAAAAGAAGGTGAGTTTGTGTTTTTAGTTAAATAAATAGTTGGTTTATTTATATCCCAACCATATCCCATTATATCCCATTTATATTAGATAATAGTTGGTTTATTGTATCAATATAAAACAGTTGTAGGTTCAATGCACAGTATATACGCCTACTGACAACGATGGAAGTCACTGTGAGTAACTCTTATGTAAATTTTTATGTTCACCGTTCAGTTCAATTCAACGAAGATTTCCAGGTAAGCCGTACATTCACTATTCTACATCACAATATACAGGGATTACTAAGCTCTGTGACTTAGAAGCCCTCGTGCATACAATAGATCCTTTTGTGGTATGCTTAACAGAATATTGACTGACAAGTGAAAACATTAAACAAATAAAAAAAAAATCAGACTATTAGCTATTTCTGCAGGGAACTACATATCAGAGGGGATCATTAATTTTAGTTAAAGAAAATCTAATACCATATACTAAGAAGATAAGTAACAAAGAATTCAGTTTTGATTGTTCTGTAATAAACTTGGAAAATTTTAACCCAGTAATAGCTGTAATATACTGTAGCCAGCAAGGTTCCTTTGATGTTTCTTTTGAAGGTATTAGAGATTTTCTTGATAGCATCAGACACAGATATAAGAAAAAAGTGTTGATTTGTGAAGATTTTAATATTGATTTTCTCATTGAAGGTGCACACAAACAGCGCACACGATCACTATTAAACAATATAACATGGAATATATTATAAATAAACCTACCAGAATAACAGCGCACTCGAAAACAGCAATTGACAACATATTCACAAACATGCAGGACAACATTTCATATGATATTATAAACGGATTATCAGATCACAGGAGCCAAGTAGTGTTTATACAAACAGAACAAAATATTGTAAACACACACAATACAGGAATTTAGAAATTATAATGAAGAAAATAAACAAAATTGTCCAAAGAATCGTGGAGCGATATGATATATGATAAAAACACAGTAAACAAGAAGTTTAATAGCTTTTACAGTACCCTACAACATATATTCTAAGCGTGTTTCACTAAAATGACAATGAAAACTCAAAATAAACGGAAAAAAGGTTGGGTAACGAGGCATATAAAAAATCTTTGTAGAATCAAAAGACTAAGTGAAATCCAGCAATCAAAAGTTGATCAAATACATAAGAAACGTTTTTTTTTCTTAGCTATAAAAAGCAAATAAGAAAAGCTAAGTGTGACTACTACACAAATAAAATCATGCGAACTAACAACAGAACACGGATGATCTGGAATGTTGTAAAATAAAATGTCCAAATTAAAGACAAAAGAACACACCCTAACATAAACTTAAATATAAAGATTGATGGAACGATAATAAAAGACCCGCGACAAGTGAGCGAAAGCCTAAACAAATACTTTACAGAAGTTGCAGAAACTTTAATAAAGACCGAACAGGTAAGTATCGGTCTTACAAATACTACAAACATCTAAATCGCGGAACTTGAACACTATATATATATTATACCTATAACCGAAAGTGAAGTGTTTCACAAAATTCAAAGACTAAAAGAAACCAAATCGATAAGCGATGAATTTCCAATGAAAATAATAAAACAAAATAACATATACTTGACACCTATCCTAACTTATCTGTACAATGAATGCCTGAGGAATGGTACCTTCCCTTCCCAATTAAAAGTAGCAAAAATAGTACCAATCTACAAAAAAGGAGATAAATTGCTTATACAAAACTGCAGACCTACATATCTTTACTTCCAATATTTGGTAAGATTTTCGAAAAGCTAATGAATAAAGATTACTAGGATTTGTAGCAAAACATAATATATTTTGCAAAGAACAACATGGATTTCTTCCCCAGAGAAGCACAACAACTGCAACTTACACCTTAATTGACTGTATTCTACAGGTTGTGAATGAAAAGGAATTAGCTTTAGGTATATTCTACGACCTTAGTAAGGCCTTTGATCTTGTAAATCACGAAATACTGCTTAAAAAACTAGAATTCTATGAAATTAGAGGAAGAGTACTACAATTGCTCCAATCTTACCTAACAAACAGAAAACAAGCAGTTGAAGTCACACAAAGCACAGACGGGAAAAATACAAAGTATATATCAAAACAAATGACAATCCAACATGGGGTTCCACAGGGATCGATTTTAGGACCCTTATTATTTTTACTATATATAAATGATCTACCTACGTTTATAACACAAGGACAGGTAATTTTATATGCTGATGACACGAGCATCATTATTAAAGGAAAAGATATAAATGACTTACGCGCAAATCTTATTAGAATATTAGAACAAACAAAAAAATGGTTCGACAGTAACAGTCTGATACTAAATGACACAAAACATACTCTTCAATACAAAATACAATACAGTATTAAAAGATATTAAAAATCACGCAACTTTGTTAAATGTGAACATAATCACCGGAACAACGCTTTTAGGAATAACAAGACACGAAAATCTTGAATGAAACAGCCTTACAGGCCAGGTAAAAAGCAAACTTAATTCTAAATTGTTTGTCCTAAGAATACTAAAAGAGACATTAAGTACAAACACATTAATTCAGATTTATTATGGACTTATTTATCCAATAATAAGTTACGGCATCATATTCTGGGGCAACGATACAATGCCACAGTTTTAAATTATGATTTCGCGATTAAATAACTTGAGTCGCGCGTGAGATGTGGTATCGCTATTCAAAGGCTGGAATAATTTTCATTGCATACAGACTATCCAACCAGGCTGTAATAGTACTAAACAACTCGGGACGCATCAGGAATTTAAGTTAAAAAATGGAGGGTGTCGGGGGAAAACCTGGGATGTTCATTTTTGGCGATTTTGTGCTGAATATCTCATTCTGTTGGAGGAAATTGGAGCTACGAAACGGTCTAAGAACGAAGATAAAATATTAATAAATGACTACACGAGACCTTATTGCATATTTACTGAACCGTTTAAACATTAAGATATGAAGAAATTAAAACCTGATTGTCTCAATAAACCTGTTTTGTGACATCTCTTGTTTTCTCCCGACGCTCTTCAAATAATGACCCGTTCTGCGGTCTGTAATCGCCAATATGTTTTTTTATTTATTTATTTCCGGCTTTTAGATAAGGAACTTAATACAACACTGGGTCGAAGTGATTAGAAAAATGTAGAAATATATTTATTTTCCCCCAAAGCATGCTTCTGAATTCTGCTTCGTAGCTGGTGTCTTTCCATCTGCACTAGTTGTCAACTCTAGATCTATAGCGGAACAAGGAACCAAAGAATTTACCAGTGCTCAAGCAAGAACACACAAAAAACACATCCATATACACACACACAGAGTGAGCGAGCGAGATAGAGAGAGAGAGAAAGATACTGCGACAGTAAATGGAAGGAGTCTAGCAGACGACTTCTGCGCGGAGGGGCAGGAACGCCACAAGAAAGGGAGCCGCCTTCCGCATGCAATGAATAGCTGGTTCTATCTCCTGTCTACTAGAGGAGTGGGGAATGAGTAGGAAACCTCGGGGTTACCATGGCCAAGCAACTAACAACTTCTTGTGCAAATTGCTATTAGAGAAGTCACTCGAACATTCGGCAGAGTGAGAGCCTCTGTAGCGTGTTTGGCTATACAAACTTTACAAGGAAAGTGTAACAGCAACATTAATCTGTGAACTTGTGAAGTATTTTTTTTCTCTTCCTAAAAGAAAAAAAATTTTTTTTAAACACCGAGGGGTAGAATATTATTACATATTTTATACTTTAGGGTGATTGACATACAAGTTAAATAATTTAAGAATAAGAGTGGTGCGCAACGCGGAAAACCAGGCAATCACCGCCACTGGCATTAAGCAGTACAATATATGCAAAATCAGTCTCTTCAAGGAGATTGGCACATTTGTGGCCGTTATTTCAAATAGATTTTTAAGGGTCAGGAAACAGGTCCACATTTTCTACTTTCACATGAATGTGTTCACTAATATCTAGATTTATGCTTGCAGTTGTTTTTGTTTCCCAAATGTCACTATCAGTTTAGCTGTAAACAGATCATCAATGACAGGCGTAGTTGGCACTTTCAAGGTTTATTGTGTGCATTGTTTTGCTTGAAGCGTTTACGTTCTGAGAGCTTTGCGACAAAACGTTTTTATAATATTCTTTTCAATATTGACCACCACTTGAAGTCGTTGTTTGATGAAACTCATTGTTGCTTACGACATGATATCAGTAAATTGAAATGTACACATTTGTGTATGTAGTGCGGCAGTGAACGTACACTATAAATATATAAATACATTTATATTTGGCAAACCTTTTCATCGTGTATTTTGTTCTGTATATTTTTATCCAGTTCTTGAGAGATTATTCCAGATCTTTTAACTACTTCAAATAGCTGGTTCATTTTTCTAAACTATGTGCATTTTATGGAATTTTTAATGTGCGTACTGTTTTCACTGCCTCAAAGGAAGAAAAATGTATAATCGCAAGACCAGAACTTTCCTTCGAAATTACAAAATAAAAAGGAATTTCTCTTAAAAATAAAAAAAGAACTTTAGGTGAAGGAGTACCGAACCCGGGACAACTGAATCCCAAGTTCAATGCCTTACCCATTTTGTTTACCATTTTATTAAATGTGAATTGGACTACAGAATCAGACTAAACGGAAAATATTACAATAAACGTTAAATGAAAATAAAGTTATAAAACAAATTAAACAATAACATTTCAAAATAAGCTATTTAAAATATAAACCACTTTAAAAATTAAATTATGGGATGAACTGGTATCGAACCCGGAACCATTGCATTACAACTCTAACGCCTTATCCATTACTCCACGTAGCCAACTATCACCCAGTGCTTTCTGAGAGGTCTTGATATCAATTCCGTACACGGGTAACAGACGCTACTAATTCCGTAGTGTTCACACGAAATGGTTGTCCTCTCTGCAGACAAGTCTCTGCCATTTTGTTCCGTTCTCCCAGCAGTTCTGTTTGGAAACAATCTGTTTTACCATTAACAAGCTTCGGAGAAAAATAGCAGCTCAGCCACTAACTGCTATTTTTCATCGGTTGTAGCAGTCATAGCAATTTATCCTATGTAGCAGTGAAAAATAGCTGCTACGCTAGTTTTGCCCATCTCTATTTCGCACCTATTTTTGAAGGCTTTACTAATGTTTTTTGCTTTCTTTATGTATTGTATAGATGCGCCATCCCTTCCAGATATCAAATCCGGCATAAAGCAGATTTTCACATTTTTGGCGTTTATTGCCTTCTTTAAACTGCCGATTCAATTGATTGAAAATTTTTGCAATGCGAGGTAACATTACGGAGGCACTAATGCGTGTAGAAGCTACGTGATGATTTGGTATAAAATGTAGGGAACTTGCAGCTCTTGAACACTTATCTATGAAGAGCATGAATATGGGTGATAGACATCACAACACGGTAGTTATTCAAAATGGCGACCATTCAAAATGGTGGCTATCGCCAATTCTCAATGCTGCGAGATTTCGATGGTTCCTTTATTTAAATGAAAGTTCATTTCTTTGTCATCAATTTTTATTAAGAGCAATATTTTCATAAATATAATAGCGATTTTTTTGTTAAATTTAAAAATGTGCATTTTAATGTAAATTATTTTATTTAATATTTACTTAAGTATATTTAGTATTGGTTTATTAAGTGAAATTAAAAAATAACAAAACATGTTTATTATTTTCTTATTTAAGGTCTTATTAGGAAACGATATTTTTTAGATAAATATTTGCTTTCAAAATGCTGCTGAGCCGCGGTAGTTTAATGGTTTATCGCTCACCTCTGAAGAAAGGGGTGGTCGGTTCGACCTCTGCTCACGCTACCAGGTGTATGCATAAGTTTTTGCCGTTTGGTTTTGGTAAAGAAAACACGTAATTTTCAAGGGAAATTAATTTTGTTTTATTCAAAATATTGGCCATTGGCTTCTACACATTTCGCACGTTTTTCAGGTAATTGATGCATACCATGCCAGAAAAACTGCACTTCTTTTGCGGCAAACCATTCGTCGAGCCATTTTCCAACATCATCGAAATTGCTGAAGTGCTACTTTGCGAGCGCGTGCCCCATTGATGCGAAGAGATGATAGTCAGATGGCGCCAGGTCTGGGGAGTACGGCGGGTGCGGAAGGATTTCCCATCCAAGCGATTTCAAGGTGTGAGACGGGGCATTGTCGTGTAACACAATCACTTTGCCATGTCTTCGGGCCCATTCCGGTCGTCTTTCGATCAATGCGTGATTTAAATTAATCATTTGTTGGCGATAGCGTTGTGCATTAACGGTTTCGCCGGGCTTCAAGAGTTGATAATACACAATACCGCTCTGGTCCCACCAGACACAAAGCATAGTCTTCTTGCCGAAGCGATTTGGACTTGGTATTGAAGGATCGGCTTCGCCAGGTGAAAGCCACGATTTTTTCCGCTTCGGGTTTTCAAAATAAATCCGTTTTTCGTCACCCGTCACAATTCGATACAAAAAGGATTTTCTTTCGTGGCGTTGAAGCAGCATTTCACAAGTGACTTTGCGATTTTCCATTTGACGTTCATTCAAATCGTGTGGGACCCATTTACCCAGTTTATTGATCTTTGCCATTGCTCGTAAACGTCTGCTGATTGTTTCTTGTGACATTTAATGCTTTTGCCTATTGCTGTTGAGTTTGAGTTGGGTCATCCTCCAATAACACCTGCAATTGCTCGTTTTCGCACTTTTGTGGTCTACCAGAGCACGCACTGTCTTTCACATTGAAATCACCACTTTTAAATTGTCGAAACCATGTCTCATATGTTCTAATGGATGGAGCGTGTTCACCATATGTTTCTACCAGAACACGATGACTTTCAACAGCCTTTTTCTTTTGATTAAATAAGAAAGCAATGCGTGCCGCTAATGTTCTTTTTCAGGCCCAAAGTTCGACATGATCACTGAACGATAAAAAAAAAGACGCTAGTGTTTTGCGGACTCAACTTGTGTGTGTTTGTAGTTTAATGTCAGACGAACAAAATGACATATGTGTCAAATGAATACGCTGCGTACTTTTCGCTGGCGCCATCTCTTAGGTAAACCGGAAACTACTTATGCATACACCTGGTATATGAACTTTGTTGTGGATTAACAACGTATGCGTGGCTTTTCTCGGGCTTCTCCCGTTTCCTCCTAGTTTCTTTATTACACCAATTCATCTCATCATCCATCCTGTCTGACCAAAAGTTGCCTAAGGTCTTAAAATTAAATTCAGAAGACGCTTCTTTTAATATATACTTTTATTTGAGGAAAAGGGCAACAATATCCGATAATTTGGACCTTAGAAATCACTACTAATAAAAAAGTTTGGTTTTCTGTTGTACTATACAAACAGGTTAAAGCAAGTAAATGCATTGTGATAGGCGTTAGAAACTAACTGAAAGTACTTTATATAGGCCAAAATACCTCAGAAATTTATTAAGAAGTGGCACCAGCTGTAAAAAGATTCCATTCAGGTCAGGCTGTGACAGTGTAAATGCATTTGCAGGACAAAGAAAGATTAAAAGGTTTATTGGAACAGCACAAAATAATGTCACAACATTTAGAAGCATAGGAATCGAGTGAACTGTTCCAGATGAGTTATTCAAGACACTTGGAAATTTACTTGTGACATGTATTCCAAGAAAATATAAATTGGAAGTACCAAGCAGCTGCGATGAAATTATTTACATCGAAAGGCGGGTGAAGTCGATTGCTGCTAACTACCATCGTGCAAGGATACATTGGAACGCGCAAATTTCCAGATATTGATTTAGATACGAAGACTTGGAAAATACTCTTAAGTATACCAGAGGATGAAGAGTATGAATGGAGAAAGGACAGCGAAGGAAAGCTATGCATAAATTTGATCGCCAGAGCATTTGCACCAGAAACTGTTGTACTTGCCATCCTGCGTTGCAGTTGTTACAGAAATACGCAGTAATTGCTCTGGTTCAGATTATTAATTAGCGTATTATTGCTCTTTTCTTCAAATAAAAGCAGTGTCTTTTCCAAAAGCATTTATTTGTCTAAAAGTAGTAGTTTTCTAACATTTTTTAGAAAACATTATGCAAATTTAAATAAGAAAATATTATGCATAAAATTTTGTTTTTCTTCCTTGTTTGAAAATAAATTTTCGCCTAAACCTAAAATCTGCCTCAGCCAAAAATTTAATAAAAATGATTTCGGTTAAAATTCACATTTTTATATTTAACTGAAAAACATATTAGATTTATGAAGATATTGTTCATTGAACTCAAAGAAATTATCTTTAATTTTAAAAAGGAACCATCGAAATCGGATAACTTAGAGACGCGATATGCGATGCGGATATATGTACCATTGAAAACTGGTGACAGTCACCATTTTGAATGGTCGCCATCTTGGATAGCTACATTTTTGGAATGTTTATCACATATTTTCGTGCTCTATACGTGCCAGTGTACAAGTGCTGAAAGTTTCATCTGGTGCCCCTGTTTTATACCAAATCATCATGTAGTTTCTACACGCATTAGTGCCTCCATAATGCTAACTCGTACTGCAGAAATTTTCAAACAGTTGTCCATATCTCTGGTTATACTTGTCGGATTTAATTGATCTGTTTCTAAATTAAAGCATAAGTTACACGCTATATATTGTGTAAGTGCCTAGGTTTATCTAAAACCAATCGTTTGAAAGTAAAATACTAAATAAGAAAATATTTTAGGCTAAAATGAAACTTTTTTACATTTAACAGAAAACCTATTAGATTGACCAAAATATTGCTCATAAACATAAATGTAGCCAATAAACATATCTTTCATTGAAAAAAAAGGATGATCGAAATCGGATAACTCGTAGCCGAGATATATTGATTTTAATAACAGCGTCGGACGCCATTTTGAATGGCCGCCATCTTGGATAGCTACATTTCTTGAATGTATATCACGTATTTTCGTGCTCTGCCCATGTCAGTGTACAAGTGCTGAAAGTTTCATCTGGTTCCTTCATGTATTTGTGATGTATTTCCTCTGTTGATGATTGTGTATGTGATTACACGTGTAGCAAACTGTATCATCAGAGTGCGGATAACAGGAAAATATTACAAAAAGATGTGTAATTTTGGAAGTGTTGTGGTTGTGTTAGTCAACGATGTTTCCGTGGCTTATGGGGTCAAGTACGCTATAGAAAGATATGATCAGGGTCTATCTCCGGGAATTCGCGCCATATTTCGAAACTGTCATTTCCCCGAAAATCGTCCAACTGTTTAAATTTAAAGAAAAAAGAAGATGGCGAGGTCACCCATATTTCCTCCTGACCACAAAACATCCACGTTGGGTTTCCGCCGATCCATAAAACCGTCCCTCCCTGAATCTGGGCTCTTGTGTGCCTGGAACGCTGCTCTGCGCACCATTGTGCTGTCCGACTTATTAAAGACTTCAACTTAAGCGACTTCAGAATAAGCCAGGTCTGTGCAATTTCTGCTATTTTACTATTCTAAGACTAATGCGATATTCTCTTTCGGCAAGAGCCGAGATGTATGACCCATCTTTTAGAAAAACACTCAGTATAAAAGATTTGATAATCTGCTCGGTTGTTACAAGTTATAACTAATAAAACACTTACACTTTCCTCTAGCCGTGAAAAAGGTTATTAAATCTGAAATGTTTAGGTAATCTCTGCTAGGCTAATTAGAAAGGATAATTAGTACTATTTAAGTTAATCGAAGCCATGACAAGAAATATATATTCCAAATTATTATGTCGAATTATATTTTGAGGCCATCAGCCATTATACATGTTAAGAAAATGAATGATACATTTTGGTAATAAAAAATTAACACAGGTAAACGTTCTTGACATGATTTCCTCACTTCTATTGACATCAACGTTAAATTTTCGTTATGCTTATATTTACTCAGGAAATATGAAAATAAGTAATCTGCAAAAAGATAATTAAATCACCATATCTATAAATACAATGGAGAACAGTCGAAGTAAATATTCATACTTGAATTCATATTTGTTAACTTCAGCTCATCAGTGTTCTAACTTCATTATTGAAATCTGAAAGTGAAGGTAAATATATAAAATATTTCGTAGCTGAGACATAAAGACAAAAATGAGTAATCTCGTTGGTAAATCAGCTTGTTGTAAAAACTGTACGAATTGATGAAAAATGTTATCCAGATGTGTACAATTCGACATCCAGATCTAAATCCTGGTTTAAGATATTTCAAGTTGTTTGGTAACTTCTAAGCTACTGTATTAGGATAGATCAAGATGAATACTCGAAAATGTTCTGAATCAATCTAATCGTAGAAGCTCTGAAGTCTCTCAAAGCTTTCATACTCTCAATTATTTTATTTTGTTCTTAATCTATTTTGTCTTATTGTAGAATTCATTTATTATTGTTACAATAAAAAGTTAAAATGATTTTGGTGTTGCAAATTTAACATCCAGAGCAGTGAATCTCAAGGTAAATTAGTAAGAAAGATTTAGCCTAGCGATTATAACTCAAAATTATGTTCAGTCATTGAGCTACGACCTCCCTGTTGGCGTAATTGGTATTTCCGGAACACAGTTACGCCACAGTTATAAGGTTTGTTTCGGAGTGATACCATCAGAGTGCAGGAGTATATTTACTTATCCCTTCGTCGACACTTAACGTATAGACAAATGCGAAAAGATAATTAGGAGGCATGAAGAATATAAGAAATCCAGAAAATAATTTCAAAATAGTTTACTTTTTGGAAAACAAAATTTTTCTTAAATGTTGCAGTTTAGAACTCTTCTTTAGGATGTTTGAATTTGGTTTACTTGAACATTAACTCGCTTGATTGATTACTTATTCCAGTATATATTCCCACAATATCTCATTCCAAATTTTATCTTCGAGTTTTGCTAAGCCAGCTATAGAAGAATAGTTGAAGAGTCCATGTATGCCCCTCTTTCGAAAATCCTGGCTACGTGTCTGACTTTATTCTAGGTACTTTAGCCCTATAGAAAAATTGAGTAATGATAGTTTGGAAATAGGACTTTAAATAAATTTAAGTAAACGAAAAGCAATGAACACTCAGAGTGATAGACTATTTTAATAATTTCCAGATTTATAAAATCTGGCAACATGGAACCGATGTGCATGGAGCGTTGGAAGCACAACATGTGGATGGTTAACTTTAAATGCTTATCGAATATTGGTTATTGTCATATTATGCAAATTTGTCGGACTTGAAAAGTGCGCTTATCGTTAATTTTCTATGAATCTGACAAGTAAAGGACCATATGATTGTCGCGCAAATTCGATGCAAACATACGGCATCTGATTGAGCATGAAATGATATAGAGATTGCCATAATTTAAGCTGATAAGAAACATAGGGAGTGGAAGAGGGAAGGAAGAGGAAACTTGAATGGCAGCAAAATTAGAGAAAGGCAGGAATATCGGTTAAAATGAATATCTTGCAAAGAAGGAAAGAAAGCCAACCAAAAGAAACATACCAACAATAAGAAGGGCACCAAGGACTAGGAAAGACGATAAACAGGGTTGCCATCTAGAAGGCAGTGTTGAGACATCTGCAGAAAGTTTAGATATCGTATATACCAATTATAAATCGGATTTATAAAGATAGCAATTCAGGCACAAGAAAAGGAAATAAGTAACATAAAAGACAATAGGAAAGACTGTGGACACATGCGTGAAAAGGGTGAACGATAATCGTGCATTAATAATGCACGTGAGGGAAGACAAAAGTTGTCCCTAATTTAGCGCAGTCCCACCAGGCGAATGCGAGGATGATACCGTCGCGCGGACCAGAACCGCTTCCTTCCCCTGTGCTAGCCTCACCTCAAGGGCCGATGTGGCCTCGGAGTTGGAGACGGAAACCCTACACTGTTTCCTTTCCTGGAACAAAAAACAAAACAACTGGAATAAAAGACCCCCCGTAGTTGCCGCTGCTATATAAACAAGACCAGGTGACGTGGTACTACAAATTACTACGGACGTGCGGTGTAATGTGCCATGCTATGGGTCACAGGCAACGCGAGTAGAAAGAGCATGCACAGTAGAAAGTGCGCAAAGAATGTGAGACGTAAAGGCGCGAGACGGAGCCAGTGTTGTGGTGGTAAGATTAAGTGCGAGCGAATACTGGTGTTTGTATGTGTGAGCATTTGACCACGAAGGTCAAGTAGTGCCATTGGACACAGAGTGCGGTGGTACTGTGGAGGTTACTATGTAAAGAAGTTGCGGGTAGCTGGGTTACTGGTATATTAGCAAACATACGACAGAACAGGTCAATTGACCTGCTATGGTTCATACTTGGAATAGGAGAAGGGAGGGAGTTGAACGTAGGTAGAGCACGGATATTGTGAGAAGTGAGGGCGAGATATTGAAGTGGTTCTGTGTATTATGTAGGAGACGAGAGTGCGATTTACTAGGCGCATCATATATGAACAGAATGCGACAAGCTGTGGTTTTTAGGATGTTAGCGATGTGTTTGGTATGTCGCAGGAAACTCCAACGTGGGAGGAACGTCTCGTTGCAGAACAGATTAATACGGAGAAGTTGTTGTGGATGAGTTTAACACACTAATGATAGACGACGATGGCAAGGATGATGAGGACATTGAAGTGATTTCGATGATGATACAGCGTTAGCAGGAGGAACGACGTTGCTGCTGGAACAAAGTTCACCAGTCGTTGAGCACCACAAAAGCAGTAGCTCGTCATATTATGCTCCATCACCACATAATTGTATTCTTATAACTTGGATCCACTTGCACGTATTCTGAGTGTCTACTAGAACGTTTATTTTCTTATTAAGGATCACCACAGCCACCATCGGATTTGGATCTTTCGGCACCAGGACCATTGCGTCTGTTCTCATTCCAATCAATCTTCCCTTATTTATATAGGGTTCCTGGAGGCATGCTATGTCCACCTTCTCTTTATCGCAGTATAGCCTAAGTTCTTGAGTGGCTAATTTCGATTTGTCCAGATTTACCTTAACTATTCGAAACCTTTCTGGTTAGGGCTGTCTCGTGTGGACATGACACGCTGCTAATTTTTCCGTTGGGATAAATACTGTGCGCCCGCACGCCATCACGAACTGTCTATAGACTTTGTTGATCTTGTCATGTAAACCAGGATTACACCAAGGCGTTTAGGTTTAATTAAACACCACCCAGTTTTCCCACACACACTTTTAAGCACGTGATAATCTCAATCCAGCCTACAAACAAACGTGTATTGAATTACCAAGCGATGTTTGACATGACATTCTATACGCTTATAAAGCTTAATACAAACAATAGGTTCGTTTTCCCAATAATAGAAAAAATGAATCGGAAGTCGAGAATTAAGATAAAATGAATGAAAAAGTTTATTTCTTATCAAACAAAAAACATTCCAAAAACTTGAACCAAGTTTTTCTTGCAAAAAACACATCCAAAACAAAACAAAAACTCTTAACTTTGAGTAACTGAAAGCATCATGGAATCGTAACAGCTGATAACTCACATCAAAACTTAAATTCGAAACATATTTATGCTCACAGAAAATTACGTTACTGAATTTCCTCAAAGTATCCGTTTTGAATGAAAGCAAAATAACACAAGTGAGCTTAAATTCATTACACACAAAAAACATTCTATGAAGAACAAATATTTTTCGCACACTTTCTTCACAAAAATACCCAACTCGTGGACGCATAGAATAAATCTATTTTTACAGTAATTATTACTCACCCAGTTATTACTAACAAAATCGTAGTTTGGGCTCATGTGAGAACTATACTTTTCAAGAGCTTAATACCGCCCCCCAGAAAAGATTTGCCATAAATGAAAGATCAGAATGACTGCCTCATAAAAAAAAACAGGAATGAAAATAATTCCACAAAAATTGCAGATATTATCTTCCATTGAACCACCAGCACACCTTCTTGCCACATATTAATTGTACTCACATGCACCTTTACTTCGATTTCACAGATTCACAAACCACACTCTGAAAATCGATGTGCCACGTACCTGCGATTTAACTCCACTGAAGCACAAAGCTTCAAGCCACATGGACATTCATGTTCAAGTATCGACAACCAATCAGAGACCTGTTACACAGTCATGCTCCTAGCGAGCCAATCACACTATCCGAAGACCCCTAAAGGCAATAATAGAAGTACCCTCTCCAATTCTCCAAGCTTCATTCTTCGAGCCACAAGCATCTCTCAGACCTAAGCATCATCATCCGAGCCAAAATACATCATATAATTGTGAACTCTCAAAAACCTCATATCATTACTATCTGTAGTGTCTCATTTCTTCTTGCGAAGACCTTATCCACTAGTTCTGGTAATTCCTTTGGTTCTGTCGTGATGGCATTCGACCGCAGATTTATCCTATCCACTTCCTCAATTACTGGGAAGGTGATTGTTTTCCCGTTGGGGTGGATTTTGCATACAATAGTTCTCAGCGCAGCCGATAGCAGCTTCGGCTCCTCAAGTCTTGATAGGATATAGCCGTTGTTCAGACTCTCATAGAATTTGTTAGGATTGAAAGTAGTTACCTCTTTTACCTCTTCTCTCCTCTGTTCTTTTTCTATCGCCTCGTTCTTTTCCATAGATTCTTGCCATTCTTCTCTTATTTTGTGTTTTTTCTTCTTCTTGTAGAATCTTGGAATCCACTGCTTCCATCCTCTTCTCTTCTTCCTGCTTTTTTCTTCTCCATTTACGTCTCTTTCCTCCGTCACCACATATCCTCCGTCTCCCTCGTCTAAGCTTTCTTCACTCTGGGTTCCTCCATCACTGTTCTCTCCCTCTGATTCTTCCTCGCTCTCCTCGCTTTCAATTGACTCCAAAGTATTCCATATTCTAGTTACTTCTTTATGCAGTTTTGCATCTTGTACTATCATTTCTAATCTCATGTTTTTTGTTGTTTTCTCCCATTTTTTAAAAATATTAATAATACATCCTTAGGGTCTGCTCGCCATAGGCCCATTCCTATAGCTGGTATTTGAATCCTAATCCTTTCCTCGCATTCCAGTATTGACAGTAGTTCCAGTGTCAGTTCCAAATCTCCCAGGAAATCCTCGGCTGATGACTTTATGACTTTTGATTATCTTACAGTTATATCGATCTTTTGATAGATAAATTTCCATTTCCTCTTTATTGTCTAATTTGATATCCAACTTCTCCATCTGATCTAGATCATATTTGTCGTGTGACAGGGCTACATACTACGCAAAGCTTCTCGGGAATGTTACCAAATTGGGATTTATATAATGTAGAACTATTTGGTTTGCATCTTCCAATTTTATGTGACCAGATTTGATTTCGAGGAATTTATTTGTTGATTTTGTTATTCCTGCCGTTAGCCAATTATGTAAGTTACATATCTTTTTGTTGTTATTAAATTGCTGTAGCCTAATTTGGCTTCTTCTTTCCTGCATGGGGGTTTCTTTTTCTTGTGTTTTATTTTACCCTTGTTTTGGACTCGATCTGGATCACTGTCCATAATCGAATCTATCTATTACTCTTTGTAGCGCAAGTTTGTACTGTGGGCATTCACTTTGGCTTTTTGCCCCCACACATCTTCCTCCTTGAATTGCAGGGGATACATACTTTTTTGTCTTTGTTTGGGCAGTCCTATTTTTTGTGACTTTTATCGCCGCAGTTTCCACATCTTGCTTCATTTCTGCAATGTGCAGCTATGTGTCCATACTCATGAAATTTTAGGTATGTAGTCACCACTAGGAAATCTTTTATATTGGTTGCCTCATAGCCAGTGTAAACACGAGGACTCCTGAGGATTCTCTCATTCACTTGTTTCGGTACTTCAAAGACCAGATGATACCGATCTTGTTTTTTTGGTCCGGTCTTAAATCTGGGTTTGATCAGTTGTTTCTGTTCTTCTGTGATGTCATTTAGGTTCCTGTCTATCATTTCTTCTATTACCTCATTTTCTTTCATTTGGGACGGGATACCGTGTACAATCATCAATGGGTTTCTCTTATTATTTATATTCATTAAATCGAAATTTTTCATCATTCCTGGGTGTTGTCTGATCTTGATTTCGTCCTGTTCTGTTGCCATCTGCAGAATGAGCGCTGATTTAGCTTGTATCATCTGGAAGTTGATCCTATCATATCTACTGATAGTGTTAGTCAGCTTCATTCTTACGTCTCGGATTGTTTCCCCGTCATTCGGTTTTAATACTATGGTTGGTCTGGTATTTCTTTTATTAGTTTCTATTAGTCTTGTCTTTTCTTGGATTTTAGCTGTCTCTTTTTTAAGTATATCTGCAAAACTAGTTGTTGGTGTCTGCATCATACCTACTTCGCTTTTGTTCTTTAGTCCTGCATTTTCCTCGTATAATTTTCTTATCTCTTCTTCCATATTTCTCAATTTCTCTTCCAATTCCATATTTCTGACCTCCCGTTGTTGATTTGTTACCTCTAATTCTTTGATGTGTACACATCCTTCTATTTCTTGTTGTTTCATTTCCTTGATTATTCTTTCTTGTTTTGCCATCTCCTGTTCTCTCTCTTCTAATTTTGCCATTGTCCTTTCCAGTTTTAGCTCGCAATTTCTTAGTCTTTCAATCTCTCTATCCAGTTTTATCTGTTTTTTTCCAATTCCATTATTCTTCCTTCCGCATATGCTAGTTTTGCTTTTAGATCCTCCATTTTTTCTTCCCTCTTCCTTTTTGCCTTTTCTTCATCCTCTTCCTCTCTCTTTCTTTTGGTGTTTTCATCTTGAATTGGAGTTCCAGGTCTCGGGGACGCACTGGCCTCCTCGTCCCGGTCACTACCCGTTCTTCTTATCGATCTTTGGGATCTTGGTGTCATATCTTCCTTGTTTATCTTCTCCCACTCAGCGTTACTTCCTCTATTATTTTCTGTTTTATTTCTTTGTCTTCTTTATTGGATCCTGGTTTTCCAGCAGTGATCTCCTCCCTCCTTATCTTGGACAGACGTTTCTGCTGAAATGGGTTATTTTCATGTGCTCGGAAATCTTTCGTCTCGCTCGCGTGCCATTACGCTTCGAGTTTCTCGAGACCTATTTTTGTATATTCCGCTAGGTGTACCTTCCGCGCCATTTCTCAGTTCGCACGCACTCACAAAAGAAAAGAAAAAAAGTATATAACACTTGGTTACAGTAACAGAACCAACGCACCCCAGGACCACGGATCAGAGCACACGGCACCCAGGGGCAAGAGACCTGCGTGGGGGTTGGAAAGGGGAAGGTAAAAATAGTAGGGGTGAGGTGGTAAGGGGTAGGGGTAAGGTGGGATAGGAGTAGGTTGTGGGTCAGTACACCCACATATGCAACGGAGGTCAATGACCCCCATACATGTACCCATCACTAATGGCCCCGAAGGTACAGACTTTTAGCCCTGCTGCATGGTATTTGAAAACTGACCAACTCTTGTATAAAATTCACTGCTTTGTTAACCAGGACTTGGTTTTGTTTTCACTTGGTAGCAGATCGCCACCTCCAAGGTCACCGGATGCTCGAGTTCATAAACTCCCGGTGATGTAAATGAATAGAAGTCAACGTGGATGACGTCTTTCAAATGCACATAAGAATAACATGAGGATTTTAGATTTTGAATGATTCTTAGAGAAAAATTGTGGCAAAGTCTATACTTTCAGAGAAAGTTCCTCTAGTGAAAAACTGAAAGGTCCACTACTTACATTTACTGTCCTCCCTCCGAAAAACACACTTTGTCGCAGCTCACTCGGCACACGTCTACACTATATCAAAGCCGATAATACGTATACCTGGAACATTACAGTTAGTCAAGAAAATAGTCTCCATCGGACCTTATAACACTCTGCCACCTGTTAACTAGTTGTTGAATTCCCGCTGAAAGAAATCACCGATTTTGGAGGCAAAGAACTGGTACGGTCCCGGATTTTCCGGGACGAATAGCAATCCTAATCAAACCTTTTTTACTAAAAAATGCATTTCTAAATTGTGCAATGGGCGGACAAGGGATTTTCCTACGGAAGTACGAGACTACCCCAGAGTCCCGTTTTGACCGTCTGTCTGTCGACAACTTTCAACTCAGGAACTACTAGGGCTGGTGGTTGAGGTATCTTTGGAAAGTCTTGAAACGAGTTCAATTTCGTATTATTCATCCAAATCGCAGGGGTGAGTTTCGAGTTCCGGGACCCATATTTTAACTCAAGGATTAGGATTATGAAGGTTTCTCAAGTGTAATGGAAAGGACTTGGCAAGGCTAATACAAAGCCGTATTATTCATCCAGATCACAGGGCGGGGCTCGAAATACCGGGAGAGGGAAATATTCAACTCAGGAACTGTTAGACCTAGGAAAATAGTTGAGATGTCGTTGCAAAACACTCGGAACAATTTTTCCAATGGAAAATTAATAATCCAAGGATGCTCGGTGCTGAAGCTGTAGCTCATATGCACAGTTCCCCGATTGGAATCCGCCTCACTTGTTTTTAGAAGTGCTTTTAATAATGAGCTCAAATGAAGTTAAAAGGAAACAAAATCCTAAATTGTAATACTGAACCTAGAAATTTCTTAGACTCCATCGAAGTAATTAAATACATTTAGTTATATACTTACTTTGGGCTGTTGGAGATCTCTTCTTGCAACTACCTTTTTTATTTAATATCAACAGCAGTAGTAGTACCTGGCTGATAGCAAGGAGTCGATTTTCTCATCCCCTTCGTGAAAGGCTATAAGCATATTTGGCATCCCCTATTTATAAAAGACTACGAACACATTTCCCAACCCTTATTTAACATAGCGGAAATTTTATAAAAGACTACGGCACTTTTTTGCAACCCTTACTTAATATAGCAGAGATTACGCCCTCCAACACTATGAAAGGCTACGACACATATTTAATATAGCAGAGATTACACCCCACATAGTGCATAAATCTACAATCCATTCCCTATTTAAATAGAGCAGACATTAGACTAGTGCATAATTTCGTGAAAGTGTACGAAGCTTATTTACAACCCTTATTTAACATAGCAGAAATTTCATAAAAGACTACGAAGCCTTATTTATCATAGCAGAGATTATAACAGAAATCTTAAGTCAATTTCTATACCACACCCTATAACCTAGACAAAGGTCAAATATATCTCGTAAACTTCTAGATATATTGATATTCTGTTTTCATATTTGGAACTAGGGCACTGAATAGTATTTGTGAAAAAAGTGGTCAGAGGTCAAATATTAAACCCTGTATATCTCGTAAACGGGTAGACATATTGACATTTATTTTCATATTTGGAACTAGGGCTTTTAATATTATTTGAGAAAAAAGTGGTGACCTCGAGGTCCAAGGTCAAATATTAAACCCTGTATATCTCGTAAACGGGTGGACATATTGAAATTCTGTTTTCACATTTCGAACTAGGACACTGAATAGTATTTGTAAA